>CVMT01000001.1:4529190-4568339 GCA_000985935.1 Talaromyces islandicus | reverse complement strand
CCCCCCCCCCCCCTTTCCTCTTTCTCTTCCTTCCTTTCTTCTCTTTCCTTGGGCACAAGACTGATAGAATGGACAGTCTGGCTTGCGCCGTCCCATCACAGGCAAGGGATCATGAGCGCGGCGCTGCAGAGTATCATTTCCGAATGGGCGATTCCGCGCATGAACGCGTGGACTATTGGCGCATGTACGTTTGTAGAAAACACGGGTTCGAAGAAGACGTTGGAGAAGTGTGGGTTTGTGTTTCAGGAAACAATCATCCAGGGGAGTGCCGAGTTGCCAGAGGCAAAGGGCGGTGGGAGGAGGGATTTGCATGTGCTGAAATGGAGGAGAAACATCTAGAACTACGTAGTACATAGTCTTGAACATAGTCTTTAGCACAGTCTTTAAAAAACAAGTGGATATCGTATATTAGATGTCAATAGACATGATTATATTCATTACGCCGCGTGTAGATATAAAATGTAGATATAAATAATAAGGCCAGATCAGCTCTTCTCAACCCCGGTCCCCCCAGGTGATCCGTGGTAGTGGCTCGCGCTGCGCTTGACACCAGCAACCTCGCCCTCAGCCGGAGAAGCAGCCCCGGCTTTTTCGTCAACC
This sequence comes from Talaromyces islandicus, assembly GCA_000985935.1. NCBI lineage: Eukaryota > Fungi > Ascomycota > Eurotiomycetes > Eurotiales > Trichocomaceae > Talaromyces > Talaromyces islandicus. The sequence goes on along the minus strand of CVMT01000001.1, from coordinate 4,567,739 downwards.
GGGGGATGCGAGGCGCTGACATTCCGGCTTACTGCCGGCGAGGCGACGGTAGGCGTAGCAGCAGGCGTCGACGCGGCCGACGTCGTGGTGGTAGTAATGGGTGCTACAGCCGGCGCTGCAGTCGAGTCCTTGATCACGCGCCACCACTTCTCCGCGTCGTTGGGCGTGTGTGCTTTGAATTGAAGTTCGCTGGTGGTCGAAAAGGCGTTGCCGACTTTGCCGCCAGCCACGTTTTTGCCCTTGACGCTGAACTTGACGCCGTCGATGGCGCCGATGATGCAGTCGGGCAGATACAGAGACAGCTCCGGGGTGGGGTCCTTGGTGAAGTCGTCGTTGTCCTTGAATTCGTGCAGGTAGCGCGCAGGAGTCACGACGTAGTAGCTTGTGCTAAAGCCCTTGATGATGGCACGCGACTTGCGCTCCAGCGTTCCCTCGATCACGGGCTTCGTGGCGGTGTGGTCTTGGTTGGGGAAGCTGATGTTGCTCAAAGTTCTCGGGGGCTGGTCCGGGTCGATGAGGATTCCATCGTTGCGCTTGACGAAGCGCGCCCATTCGTAGTCGTGCGGCATGTTCTGGGCGCTGGCAACAATGTCGCCGTACAGAGTGCGCTGGCGGTCAAACTGGCCTCCCACGAACTGGAAGAAGGTGGTCATGGCGTTTTGCACAGTCTCAATAACGTGGGCCTCGAACTGACTAAAAGAGTTTTGCACAGTGATGGTGTCGTTGCGGTTGTTGTTCTCTTCAATGATCTGCTTGTTCAGGCGGTGGTTGATGCCGCGGCGCAAGACATAAGGGTCATTGTGAGCCTCGATCCTGGTGGACGCGGCCGATTCGTGCATGGCGGCAAACTGGCCCAGCAGCTCAATGTGTTTTTGTGTGACGCCACGGGCCTTGTCGACAGCCTTGGAGCCTTTGAGGGCTCCGGACTTGAGCTCTTTGGACTTGTTCTTGATTTCTTTGTGGAGACGCTCCAGGATGGGCAGGACCTGGCCGCGCAGGTTCTTTTCGGTTTCGATGTACATGTTGGCGATGCCCTGGTGGTTTTAGTGGCCTTTCATCTTATAGGGGGAATATAGCATATAGCATACCCGAGTGTTGTTGCGCAGGTTCTCAAACAAGCCGACGACACCGCCCAGGTCCTGGTCAAAGTGGTGGCCTTCTTTGAGCGGGTTGCTGACGGTCTGAAGCGGTCAGCACTTTTTTTTTGTCTTCGGTTTTTCGAGGCAAAACGCACCTTGAGGACTTTCTCGTAGTCCTTGGACTGCGACTTTTGCAGCTTGGCAGTCGCATCGATGTACTCCTCCAAGTATCCACACATGTGCTTCCATGCCTGCAGACGCTCGAGCAGCAGACGGGTGGTCTACACGACAGTTGTTAGTCGGGGCATGTTCAACAGGTCAAGTGCGGATCGAAGAGGTACGACAAACCTCGCTGGTGTCTTCGGCAACAAGGCCTTCGTCGTCGCTTGTCGAGGTGGTGGCGTTGGTCAGGGTGGTGCCGGTGCTATAGACGGTCGCGCTGCGACTGGGCAGCGAGGCGTCGACAGGAGTAGCAGGCGTCGACATGGTGTTGACTGCTAAGAGTGCTAAGACTGACTGCTAAGAACTGGCGGTGTCAGCGGGAGAAGTCTTGGTAGTGGTTGGATGCGGGCTCACCGGATCAAATTAAACAATTGGTATAGGGCGAAATATCAATACAGAAGAAGACAACAGATCGAGACAAGAACAGAAGCACCAGAAGAGCCAAAATCGACAGAGGATAAAACGATGGGGAAGAAGAAGAGGGGAGAAAGAAGAGAGAGGCAGGAGGGGCAATAAATGCATGACTGCCGTAAACGGCTCGGATCGCCATGACTTCCGCTCACTAGCTTCAGAGTCACCAGTGCGACTCTGCGTGCTACAGAGTTAGACGGAAGCTGACCAACTTGTTGGCTTGGCTAGTCAGACACTGCGTAGTTTTTGCAATTCTTTTCTTTGTATTCTACCTCAATTGACCTATCGTATGTTACACAAAGTACATGATAGTTAACCTCGCTTGTAACTATACCGAGCAGCCTTGAACAAAACTCTCAGACCCAAAGATGAGTCGTGAGCCTTAAAGTGACATCACGAGGTCCTGGCAACCAACAAAAATTCAACAATTCAACAAAATATTAAACTCAAAACTGAAAAATAAAAAAAAAAACAAATACTACTATAAATAATAGTGCCACTGCCGACGCCTGTTTTGGCTGTTCTCGGGGTACCTCGGCTAACCTCTTTGGGACTGGCCAGCCACAGTCGTCATCCTGCTTTACAACATATGTATATTATATATTTTATTATAATAATAACAATAATAATAATACTACGTATTAATATTAATTGACTAATAGTGTTGTCTATCTGTGTAACTTAATTGTTTGTAATTATATTGCTGTTGTAAACTTGGTTGGTGTACAACAATCTATAGTTGATATCAATGGATAATCGACCTTTGTATGTCTGGCCATATATCGCTAGTAGATTTATAATAAATGATGTTCGTCCTATTCGGAGATCACAACACCCATAGCCACTTTCACACGCCTATAGCCTATGAAAGTAATAGTTTTGCCTCTAAAGGCTTATATCACAAATCAGATCAATTCTTATCTCTAGGGCCAGCAGATTGGTGTCTGGAAGACAATACAAGCAGAGTTTGGTCTTCACTGAACATTATCAATGTCTGACAGGGCTAGTCTAACCTTTATAAGGCTGAAGCTAAGTAGCATATTGGCATGGCCTGACTTGGCTAATATGTGACAAGCTGAACGACAAGAGAACATGGCCCCAATCGATCCGGCAATTCTCGGAAGTGGAAGCAATTGATGAAGACGGAAGCGAATCTACTGCGGCGCGTGAGCGTTCTCAAGACAATACGGATTCCGAGTATGCCACTAAGAGCGTCATGGGTGGAATAGATTCTATCATTTCTTCTGGCCGCTTCACTAGACTACATCAACTATTTTTTCTGGAAATGAACATGGCCTTATCTCCATTCAGCAAACCACCAGTTGTAGATAATAGATAACAGTGTACATATGTAAAGGATGGTTATATAAAATAGGAAAAGAAAAAATAGAAATAACCTTCCAAATAAATAAGATATAACTCACTAAGAACAATCTTTGGTCTCTATTCTATTTATATTTCTTAGTTATTTAAATGCAGACTACTATAATCCATATCTAAAGTTAGGCAGGAACTTCCTTGGATAAAGTAAGATAGTTGATAAGCTATTATGTAGGATCTTCTTCAAATGTTAACTACAGTATTATTATCTTGGGATGATATCATATAATTTCAATGTTATATACATGTATAATTATAGCTAGGTCAAGAAAGAGTGAAATATAGAATGTTGAAGAAATCAAGCTTTTTATACAACTAAGAGAATAAAACTTTTTATAATTTATAATAGCAAGAGTATTTATAGAATAATTTCCAAGGAGGTTAAGAGACTCTATTCAAGTATATTGGAGCATAAGTCTGAAGTGTTTGCATTGATTGTACATTCAGTTGCATAACGACGAGACTGGTTGCAATGAAAAAACAGCCTAATGGATATAATCTGTGGCTCAAGACAGTCGCTCGAATGTGGCTTCGTCCCAGGACATATTCACCCAACTTAAACATGAGCACCGAACATATTATCTCAATATTGTTTTGGCAATACGGTGCTATTTCTACCGACCGTAGCATCGACGGTAGGTTTGCCAAGACTACGTGACAACGGTAGCGCCAACAAGCTTTAGAGACGACGAATGTATAAAATCCGAGCCCAACTCCTTACCTTCACCTGCCTCCTCGCATCTCTGTTCTTCCCCTTCTTCCTCCGCCATGCTTTCCTTATCCAGTCTTTCGAAAACTTGCTAATTTTTCTCCCATTTATAGTACGTTCCAGAGACCTGCTATTAATTATTCCAAGCGTTCATCCATTTCCCATTGAGTCGAAAAGTATTGCTTGCGATTTGTTTAATACGGCGTCGAGCATCTTGAGCGTCCTAAAGCGTTGACGTCCATGAAACCTTAGAATACTTGTGAAGGGTGACGTAGCAGATGAGAATAAGTGCTGGCAATTCATCTTGTCGAAGCCTGGACGAATTATTTGGAGGCCATCATTTCGCTCATGGCTTCGCCGTCCGACACGCAGCAGATCAACTAGTGTATTTCGGTTTTCTCCTGTCAATATGACCCATTTCTTCACATTCCACAAAAGCTAGAAATGAGGCAACAGTAAAGGGGACTAGTCTGTCTATCCATTTTTCTACTCTACGTATCTTTTTATATCCGTCATTTAGTCGCCAACTAATAAATAGTGAACCCGGGCATTCTCGACCCAGACACACTATTCAGATACACTTCCGGTCCATGGCTGGTAGATGAAAAATATCAACTAGAGCAGCACTTTGTGAAGTTCAACATCGACAGACTTTGTTCCCAGGCTGCATCTCTGTTAAGTTCTAGAACAAAATATGTGCGCATCAATAAGCCAGAAGGGAATTTCAACAAGGCTTTCATCTGGTTAATACTAGATAATATTAACAAAGTTATCATAAGAGTGAGAGGCAGAAATAGAGATATTTATATAGAACTAGAGGTTAGAAATAAATAATGCTATAAAGTTATTTAGTATAATCACATTTTACATAATTCTGTGCATATAATTTTGTTAATATTATAATTTTACGTGTCTAATTCTGGATCTAGTGCTATTGGCACTTTGTCAATACAGAAAGCCGTTGACCCTTTTGGTAGGAGATAGGATCCTATTACAGCCTTAAGAGCAGCCCTTGTTATTTAATAAATGAAGATCTCTGACACAAATTCAAGAGATAATGGCAGAGCTTTTTACTGTAGGAGGATGCTTGAAAGTGGCCTGGTGGTGGTGGGGGCGCGCAGCTGCTGCAAACGTCGCTTAAAACGGTGTTGAATATAGCTAAAAACGACGACGCTTGCATCAAGACAGACATTTAAGAAATAATTAATTCAATGTATGGTATTGTTCTTCTAACTTGGCTCTTCTAATTACAAGAAGACTGTTATAGAATTTCGGTGTTGTCGGTCAGTATCAATTGATATCAAGATATTCTCCGTATATTTACCGGCGCCAACTGTACCATCCGAGACAACCACAATCATCACACTGACACCCAGGCAAACACTCACTCACCATCTGCAGTATCATTAAACCAGTTTAAACCAGTTACTATACAACATGCCCCAACACATCATCCTCCAAACCCCGATCTTGACAGCCTCTCTGGCAAACGAGCCCACAACCCGGGGCCACGTCCTCATTACTTTCGCTACCACCCAACTCCTCACCACTCCTTCAGCCAGCAAATCCATCCTCAAAAGCGCCCGCCAAATCGCCCACGCGCTGTGCGAACTGACTGGCAGCACACGCTGCGCACTCGCCTACGACGGAGACCGCCTCATCCACATCCTACCCCTCCACGGCCTCGACGGCCCCAAATGGTCTGCAGTGCTGGACAACGACCAGGAATTCCACGAGCAGTTTCCGGGCTATCTCTCCACCAAGAGCGGGCCCGAACTTGCTCAAGCCGACTTGAACTCGATGCGTGATCGTATCGCCGCATGGTCAAAAATAGGATCGTCACCCAAGGAATACGATACATCTTTTTATGGTGACGACGACAGCGACCCCGCAGACCAAAACCTCTTTGCCCGCATTGTCCGCGGCGAACTCACGCAATGGCGAATCTGGGAGAGCAGCTCACACGTCGCATTCCTGACTCCCTATGCAAACACGCCGGGTTTTACCGTGCTCGTGCCGCGAAAACACACCTCGAGCGATATCTTCAGTCTTGCCCCAGACGACTACGACGCGCTGGTTGACGCGGCATGCAGTGTTTCCGCGCTCCTGAAAACCGCACTGGGAGTGAGCATGGTAGGGATGTTTTTTGAAGGGTTGGAGATTGACTATTCGCATGTCAAGCTGGTGCCGGTGCATACTACTAATACTAGCAACGAACTGGGGGAACCGCTGAGGGAGGAGTTTCGAGAGTTGTACCGTGGCTCGGTATCGACGAGGTTGGGGTTGACGCCGTATCCAGACGAGGAGCTGCAGAGGATGGCTGGGGAATTGCGCGCCAGACTCTACCATGATGAATAATAATATAGGGTTATACTGAAGTAGTAGAAATGACGTCATGAAATATACGTTAGATTCAAATGCCAGATAACTCCATTTGAGCATCCCAGTCTATAATTATCAACACCCCAAACAACCATGCGTACAATACATCAATCCACATTCATCTCATCGTATCATCAGCTGTAGCCCGGAAGCTCGGTCAATCTAAAACACAAAAATAAACAGAAAAATAAGAAGAAAAAAAAAAAAAAAAAAAAAACATAATGGTATATTGGAGAGGAAAAACCAACGCCAGAATCAATGCTCATATGCAAAAAATGGAGAGGAGATATGCCAGGTATCGTGTGTACCTGAGCATGTAGAGGTATAGGTATTAAACGTGGTATCTGGTGAATGTGCAGAAATATGTTGCGCCCGAGCTATCGAAAGATCAATCAAAGAGCAATCAGAAAAGAGCCCGGCGGTGCTGCTCAACCGTGTTCATCCACGAGTGCTGCGAACCACCACCGCGCAGATGCACCTGTTGCGGCATCGGCGGCGGACGCGGCGCCGAGCTGGACATGACAGCCTGGTAGTCTGGCAGATTGTTGTCATATTGCGACCTGGCCGAAGACCGCATGGCTGTTGTATAACTCGGCACGCGGCTGAGATTCTCGACCTCGTACGACTGCGGGTGGTACGGTGTGGCAGCCCCAGACGCCACGCCAGAGCCGAGCTGGTCGCGGTCGTGCTCGTCAGAGGCCCGCCGCGAGCCGGACCGGCTGGGGCCCTCGGGGCTTTGCGAGTTTGACGAGGCTCCTGGTCGACCCAGGTTGAAGTAGTCGGTGGAGTGGCCGGAGGGGCCTTGACCACTGTGGTCGTGGTCGTGGTTGCTGTCATGGGTGCCTGGCGAAGAGGCATGGCTGCCGTGAACGGCGTGCAGTCGGCTGAGGCGACTATGCAGTGCAGAGGCAGAGATGTCGCCGTTGAAAACGGCCTCGTTCAACGAGGTCAGATCCTCAGACGATATGTTCCGGCTCAATGTTCCAAATGGCGTCACTGTGCCACTCATCGTGCCTCCGGGGGTGCGGTATCCGCTCACGTCAACCTCGCTGTACAGCTGGTCAAACTGGTGTTGTCCATACAGCGGTGGTGCTGCTGAATGAGATATGTCCTCGATGGCTCTTCGGGCGGCCTGCGGGTCGTGTTGGATGAGGGTATTGTTATCGTCGATGGCGAGGTTGGGGGAAATAAACACCGAGACTGGGAGGGTCGCTCGCAGCTGTCGTGGGTTAGTATTATATTAATACGTTTAAAAAAGGGGTGCGGTAATACACACCTCGCTAGTGTGCCCATCCGGGTTATGCAGCTGAACACGAAACTTGAGCTTGTGGCGGATTTTAATTCCCTTGACATCGGTATCTTGAAGACAGCGCGACAGGGTCTGCGGCAAATCCAGGAAGCGGTGAAACTGAAATCCCTCGGCGGACTCGTCGATGATTTCGATCTCTTGATTTTCGTCCAGCTCGTACTCGTCGGTTTTGATTATCCTCGTTGACTTGTACGTGTTTTGCACCGTTACCGGGTCGTCCGGGTTGAGGGTAAGATCGTGGCTTTCGATGAGCTGCGACGTGACCTGTCCGATTTTCAGCCCCTTGAGCAGGGGGATCAGGCGAAAGTCGACTCGCACCGAGGTGCCAAAGATGACGGCCTTGCTGGGGGTGCTGATGGAGTACTCGATTTTGTTGGGCCAGATGTTCTCGACGGACTGCGTGACTGTCAGTATTCCTTTTCTCTTTATTTTGTTTCGAAGGTAATTCCGAATTACCATTGCATGGGCCAATTCCAGCGCACTAGGGTCCAACGTCCGCACGATGCGCACAGGCTTTCGGATGGCAATGTCGCGCACATACTTTCTGCCAATCTCGGCCTTGAAGCGATATGTAACCCAGGTGTCGTGCAGCCCCTCGACACTCTCGGGCAACGACCCCTCCAAAATGACGTCAAAGGGGAACTCGTAGTTGTCGGCGGGGAGAATCTCGGTTTTGCCCTTTCCAGCCTCGCGGAACTTCCAGACTTTTTCGAAAAAGACTTTTTCCTTGTATGGCTTGCGGCCACCGGAGGTAGCGCTCGAGGGGAGATGCCAGCTGGAGGAGTGACCCCGTTAACTTGTGTGTCCTGTGTCGGGGCGGGAGACAGAGGGACAAGGAAAAACATACCACACGCGCGACATTCCAGTTAGAGACAACTTCAAGTGTTTGATATTCAGGGGCTCCGACAGACAGAGCACCAGGGTGCCGCGCAAATGGGCGCTGGCAGCTTCGTGCTCGCTGCCGCGGAAGACAACATATCGGTCATCGAGTCTAGAACACGACCTGTTAGAAAGCTCCTAAGAAATAAAAAAGAAACAGAGACAGAATTAATACCTAATGTCAAAGTACTTGGCACTGCTGGCATAGCCGCCACCGCTGAGAAAACTCAGCGCTTCCATGGTGGGCTGAGGCGGACCATGTGAAAACAAAGCCGAAAGCGGAAACCGATTGCCGGAGGACGAGAGATGGCAAGAGGCAGGGATGCCACGAATGCCAGTAATGATGAGAAGAGGCGGATAGTAGAAGATAATAAAGCGAGCGAGCGAGCGAGAAGGAGAGGAGGAAGAGAGAAAGAAAGAAAAGCGACGAGATGAGAAAATGCTCGGCAGTGTCAGTCAGGCCCACGCCGCGATGGCGTGCCCCTCCGATCCGACCTGCTGATAATACATGGTTCATATGGACCTGGATCCACAGATTAGCTTTTTTTTTTTTTTTTGCCCTCTCCTCTCCTTTTTCCTATCACGGTGGCGAGCTGACCGTAATTAATATTTAACCTATTTACTTGCTTTACGAAGACCTTGTCGTCCATTAATCACTGGCTTTGCACTCAATTTCTATGCGAAAGCATCCAGAGTCCAGAGGACTCTGGACTGTAACTAGTCAGGGCAAGGATCGCCCGCGTCTCAGCTGATAGATAACATGAGTCACCCCGTTTGTCTCAATCTTCTTGTCACTTAAAATCAAGATTTTGCCGGTAAAATTAATTGTTGCGATGCGCGGTCGGAAAAAAGAGCGACAGGTCGGCCGCGGCCCGAGTACGGTATTGTCATTACTAACTTACACTTACAAGTTACAGAGTCCGTACACATATATATATATACATATACACGCGGCCATGCACTGCAACCCCTAGCCATACCTACTACTGAAGTAGGTAAGTGGTCACTCTTGACTGATCAGATCGCCGCATACAGCGAGATGAAATCATCGGCGCGTGCGTGGGGTCGGGCCGACACGATCTTCAGTCACACCACGCCACTCTTTGGCTGTGTACGTACGGAGTACTCCGTACCGTTTGCAGCGACGATCGACGGAGGTGGGTTTATTTCCAATAATATCAATGATTGTCGGAGCGCAGAGGGTCTGAAGAATAATGAGCGAATTATGAATTATGGAAAATCTGAGGCAATTTTTTTTTCAAATTGCACACTCGATCCATCATCGAGTATATGCAGGATACTTTCCTATACTATAGAGTATATATACTTTTGTATTGTATGTATTTATTCCGTACCGTACGGTACCGCAGATCATAGCGCCCGCCGCACGTGTTCTAGAAAACGGATATTTTTCCTGAGCACGTACCTGCTACTGTACTAACACTATGTACGTATTATAAATAGTACGTGGTCATAATATTATTTGATATTACGATTATTATTATCACCCTGAATTTTGCATTAGTCGAACCATTAACCGTGCGCCGAGATTTGCGCCTCGAAATTCCCGTTGGTTGGTGTTTGGCAGATTTTTTGGGGTACGTATTACTTATTATTGAAGTTCTTGAACTCAGTATGTTGTACAATAATTTGATATGTACATGTAAAGTAATAAGTAGAAAATTAAAAACATGACCGGTTGGGAATTTCTTTTTTCTTTCTTTTTTTTTTTTTTTCCATTTTATTATTTTCTCCGAGACCATACATCAATCGTCATGCAACGGCAGCAAACGCACGAATCGGCACGAGGCACTCCCTATCTGCCGCCCACTGCAAAGTCCTTTGTCTGAAGAAGGAAAAAAAAAAAAAAAAAAAAAGGCTAAATTCGCGCACGTAAAACTCTGCCGATAACTAAACAAGCTCCCGGAGCACGAACTTCCGCCAGGAGTTCTGACCGGGATGCCGATAATGATAATTTAGGCTCCCGACTCGAGGGAAAAAAAAGGCCCGACCGGTCTGGGCTTCACCGATATGGATTTCTGCCGTGCTTTTTTTCCCCCTTGCTATTGTTACTGTTACATATCATTGCAGCGATTCCTCCTTTTTTCCCTTTAATAAGTGTCATGGACTAAAATATTCCCTCATTTAGTGAGCAAATAAGTCCAAGTAATCTACCGGGATATACATATATGCTACTGTACATGTGTACAGACGGCATCCGCCGACAGCATTGCTGTAACCAAGGCTGTAACAGCTAAGGTACGTTATGTAGCTAGCTATAGCTCTGTAACAGCCTAACAGGTTCTCTAGCTGAGACTACTATTTGCGGGAATTTAAAACTTGGAAAAAGGGAAAGAAAAAAAAAATCATAGCGCAGCCAATAACGTGTCCACATTAGGCCAGCTGTAGATCACCGGAATCTCCATAGGGTAAGTCATTCCACTGATATCGCCAAAATAATAAATCATAGCTAGCTACGTGCGTACTAACTAGCTAGCTACGTAGCTCTGTTGTGTGCGGTCACCTTGGTGGATCGGGTGGAGCGATCTAGCCCTGCAGACTGTATACATCATACATCACACTACACTTAGTCTACGACTTGAGTACTGCCCTATCAAGACAAGTCGGGTCTAGACCTTATCTCGTCTTGCAGAAAAGTGAAGGTGCCGACTTTCCCCGGTTAAAATCGGGGGGTTTCGGTTGATGTTAGGTGATAAACGGCACTGTGTACAGAGAGTATCAACCATGATATCATACTCAAACTACCTAACCATATCAATGTCCGTACACATTGACACTGCCATACTATATACGTACCGGCAAGACCCCCCAACACACAAAACTTTGCAACAATAAATAATATGTCACCAAATGCAATTTAAAACCGCTCGCTGACCAGCCTGAAGCATATATTACAATAACACCCTGAATTCAAAACTCCATCCCAAAGCAGCCTTCTCTTCTCTTTTCTTCAAATCGAAGTGAGGAAGGAAAAGAGAAAAAAAGAAAAGAAAAAAAAAAGATCAAAATATCCACCCCAAAACAACCCACACCCCAACCCCAGCACCCACACAAATCCCCGCAACCTTGAGCACAGCAACTTTATCGCCGGCGCGCGCGGCGCGCGTTAGACGGCCTGCGCTGCCTCGTAGGCTTGTCGACATGTTTGAAAAGACTTCGTTCTGTGTATCCACATTATCAGCCCCCGTATCCTATCTGATTTCTCGTTCTGCACGGCACCCCGGGCAAAAAGAGAGAAAAAGAAAAAGGAGGAACGAACAGCATTGTCAAGCGGAGCCTGATTGCGCGCATTGTCGTAGATATCAATAGTAACAGATTTCAGCGCCGATGTTTTGTGGGCGAGGGAGTTGAGGAGTTCGTTGTTTTGCCTGTGGTAGAAGTAATATCACTTGTTAGATTCCACCTTATCACTTCTCTCGTTTTGGACGGGGTGGGAAAAGGAAAACACGCACGACTCGCGCTCGTAGGCTTCGCTCATCTTGAAAGGTCGAGAATCTAGTGTGCGGGTCGTAGTTGTTGGGTGTGCAGGTAGGATCAAGATGGGTGTGCTGAGTCTGGCAGGAGAGTGGCACTATTCCATCACCCCGTGGCACAGTTGCCTCCACCCTCCGGAGAGCAGGTCACGTGCTACATCCAACAGACTGTACCCTGTTTACCAGAATACTTGATCATATCAGCTACATTATATCGCACTGCGATAATATGCTAAATAACTAATAATATATTTAGAGCCAAGACTCCGCAAGTACTCGCTTGCCATGTAAATACATAATATCAATGTCGATTAGATAGAGAGAACCGTCGCAGTCGTCACAGCATTGGAAAACAAAAACAGAAGTCCAAGTCAGAAGGTACAGGTCTCAAACAATAACCTCCATCGAGACGCTATGCCCACTTTCAGACGCCGGGTGAACCCTAGGATGATGATAGCAAAAACGGAAAGAAAAAAGAAAGAAAGAGAAAAGAAAATAATGAAATAAAATATCGAGTTCACCATATCCCCTGGTCGCTTTCAAGTTGCGCCACCTCGCCAGATCCATAAGACCTGTCGTAATGCTGATGGTATGTATGGTCCTTGTCGTAACTCTGTCGCCCATTTCCTTGATACTGGTCGCCGTGGTCTTCGGGTTCGTAGTCATACTCGTCGTAAGTCTGCTCCGAGTACTGCTCACATTAGAGATTGTCTGACAAATAAGATACTCCACTAGTTTGGCAACCTCACCTCTTGATATCGCTGGTACTGGGAATATTCATCCGGCTGATCCGACTGCTGCTGCTGCTGCTGCTGCTGCTGTTGCTGCTGCACCCTTTGAGACGGAGACGTGGGAATCGACATTTGCGGGTGCATTTGCTGCACCTTGGCCAGATACGAGTACATAAAGTTGCTCAGAAGAACCTGAGAATGCAGCGGTCGCCGCGGATTGGCCAGCTTGATATGCGCCATCCGATAGATGGCGCGCTCCTCCAGAATGTTGAACCGGCTCCAAGGATAATCCTCGTCTGGGATCAGTCGAATCGTAGATGGCTCGGGCGATAACGTTCGAGATGAACTCTTCTTGTGATCACCGCCGCTTTTCTTCTTGCCGCCGCCAAAGATCGTCGACAGCAAGCCCGATTCTTTATCTTTTTTCGAGTCCGTCGATTTCCGCGAGCTTTCCTTTCTTCGCTCCTCTTCCAGCCGCAGGTCGATAGGCCGCTCCAGAACTAGACTCTCTCGGCCGCGAGGAACGCTGTCAATTGAGCTTTGCAACACGTCCAGCCGAGTACTGTCCTGTTTATCGTACGTCTTCTCGGCTGCGTTCTGTTTCTTCTTTTTCGCCTCCGAGTCTTTCTTCTTTTCCTTGTCATCCGAGCCCCGCGACCATGGCCAGCTCGACTTGCGGCTTCCATCGCTGTCCTTTTTATCTTTGGACTTTTTACCATCCGACTTTTTGTCTTCGGAGAGAGTTGGAATCACCGATAGATTGTCGGTTCGCGTCGAATTTCCTGGAAGCGCTGCCGGATGGGAGGCAAGGTCTGTTAAAGTTTGTGATGAGTTGTGTTGTTTCTGCGACGCTGATCGTTTGCTAAACACTGAGATAGAGGGGAGAGAGCTGGTCGAGGAAGTAGAATCGTAGGATGATGTTCGTTCAGGTATCACAACGGATTGTTGTAGGTTAGATTGGTGCCTGTTGTTATTGCTATTAGATTCCGCAGGCGGAGGCGTCTCTACTATTTGGGGCAGCGTCTGCGCAGACTGTGGGAGTTGGAGAGTTGACCGGCCGTTGGAGCTGAGACGAGACTGCCACTGGCGGGGTTGGGATGATTTCGGGTCGGGCGTAGAGTCGAATGTGGAACTCGATGTACCGCCTGGGGGCAAGGCGTTGCTTTTTAAAGAGTCGATTGGGGCCGCAGGCTTCTGCTCGGGAGCATTTCTCTCTGAAATGCTCCTACCGGGATCAGTGGATGACCGGGTTAGAGGCTTGATTACTGGAGGACCTTCGCCTGCGTTAGACAGCGGATCTCCGCCCAATGTCTCCGGCGTCCGCCCAAGTCGTTTAGAGTAGGGCAGTCGCTCGCCCTTTTTCAAGCTCCCTTTTCGGTACTGAGTCCTGGTAGACCGTTTGAGGCTGTGGCCAGGGGGCGCTGGAGGAAGGATTGGCTTGTCCTCAGCCGTCGACATATCAGGACGATCCACCCCTCCCAACAGTGCAAGTGCCTCCTTGTTCACCTGCTTAGAATCATCGACTATCTCCTCGAGTTCGTGGAGATTTGGCTTCAAGGAATCGGATTTTTCCCTCGGGCCTTCTGAGCGCTTCCTTTCCAGTTTGTCTGCTCCATCAGTGTATTCGTTCGAGTCGTCAATCTGCCTTGATAGCATGGATCGTTTCCTCCGCAGACCACCGGCAGAATCGTCGCCGCTAACTGACAGGCTGGAAGAAAAGTCACTCGACCTCCTCTTGATCTGATCCGTCTTGCTTTCCAAAAACGACTTGAACTCCTTTGGCGCGAGCTCCGGGTGGAGACGAGCAGGCACCCAAAACAGGCGCGAGGCATCGTTTTCGTCGGCCGAGGCAGACGGCGGAACAGAGGGCACTTGCAGGTTGGAAAAGGACGGCAGGTCAGGGTCGCCAGTGACGTCCATGGACATTCGGCGGATGGCGGCCAGATTGTTGAGTTCCTGCGTGATGGCTGCCGGATCGGACTCGTAGTCTATATCGTTCAGAGGAAAAGATGAGTTGGCGGTATCGACAGGCGAGAGATGTGCGGGAGATGAAGGTTCCCTCTCGAACGAGGGGGTTTTTGTGACTGGCGGTCGCGATGATAGGGGTTCTGGTCGATGGCCATTTCGACTATTGCTGTTGCTGCTGCTGTTGTTATTATTCTTGGCGTCGGTGTTGTGGTTGTTATAATTATTATTCGTGCTGCTGTTCGCAACGGAACCTCCAGCTGGCCAGCCCCCGGGCTCCATCTTTCCATTCGCGTTTACAGCATTCGCGTTTGCCTTTGCTGAACTGGCCGGGGTGACAGACAGAGTCTCGCCCAGCGGGGACGGCATGTAGCTCAGCCTTCGCGAGTCTCGAAGATCGTCGTCGCCGTACAGATGGCCAATGGCCTCGGTGACATGGTGGCCATCGTCGCTTATTGACAGCTGGGGAACATGGCCTCGTCTCGCCGCGCCCTCGCCGTCCGCTTCGAGGGACCCGGTGGGAGTCTGCAAAGGGACCTTGAAAAGTCAGCTGAGGAGATCCCGCGCCAACCGGGGGGGTGCGTGGGAAACGAAACAAAGCGGGATGACAGGGCAGGTGTTGTCACACGGGCAGGGGCAAGCAGAATATGTATAAATAGTAGTAATA
Organism: Talaromyces islandicus; assembly: GCA_000985935.1. NCBI lineage: Eukaryota > Fungi > Ascomycota > Eurotiomycetes > Eurotiales > Trichocomaceae > Talaromyces > Talaromyces islandicus. The sequence continues at coordinate 4,552,511 of CVMT01000001.1, read as the reverse complement.
GAAGTAATAGAAGTAGAGTAGTACTGCTGTTACAACTCAACTGGTAAAGCAAAGTAGAGAGGAGCGGCAGTGGCTGGTGGAGGGGTAGGAGGTAAACACGGGGGAGAGGGCGGGCAGAAAACGCACCTGCATCGGAAGGGCGAGCGTGAGCCTCACGACACACGAGGATGTTCAAAGTCAGACTCAGACTCGGGGCCGGCGTACACGGGGATGCTGCTGCTGGTGCTGCGCCGCCTGGGCCGGAAGATGGACGAGACTACCAGGAGTCATCGAAACGAGGAGATCGGGCAAGCGAGAGAGCCATGCGCAGAGGGCGGGATGGGATGGAGTTGCCTAGAGGGATAGTGATCGTTTCGGGGACGCCGTTTCTCGACCCTGACCGGGGGGTGTGAACGCTTAGAACATGACAGGAATTGGCTGGTCTGAAGATGGTCAGAAGGATAGAATTGGCTGGACAATGTGAATGGCGTTCGGATGGACGTTCTGTTTGGCGGGCGAGAACGAGGACGGACGGGGCTAGCCAAGTGAACGAGCAGGCGCGAAATGGAGGAGGCTTGTTTGTCAAGTTGTGGCGGGCCACCCGGCACTACTCCTGCTAACTGATTAATTAGTTACTGGCAACCACTTAAGTTACTTCCTCCTGTAACAACCTAACTCAATAATAAAATTAATTAATTGGGCAACTACTAATATTGTACTGTGTTTCATGCACCCCGGAGTGAGTCCTGATCGACAGCCATGGCGTGATTTGTTTTTGCGGCGACATGGTCTCGTGACCTGGTGAAGAATATTATTCTTTTACTGAGTACAGAGTTAACTACGTAGCTACCAAGTTCCAAGTCTTCTGCCAGAAACAACTTGTAGCTAATGAGCAGGCTTCAGCCCCTTGTTTGGACGAAACACGCCAATGGCTGTATTGTAACTAAACAAACCCGAACCGCCTGCTCCGAATTGGCCAGTATGTCGGATTAATCTCTGCTTTTTTTTTCTTTTCTTTTTTGTTTAAAAAAAAATTTTTTTTTTCTCCCGTCAGATCCGGCGGAAATAATAATCCTAATAATAATCAATTACAGAAATTGTCCGCCGACTTCCGGGTCTAAACAGACGGTGAATAAATCATAATACTGCCGGGGAATGCTACAGTGGGGGGACCACCGAGCCTAGACTGAGCAATAGCCACGCATGAAAATAGGAGCTCAAAAATGAAAAAAATGAAAAGAATAAAATAGAATAGAATTAACTGAAAAAATATATTTATGTATATTAAAAAAATTCTGGCCAACTCAGATGCTACGTCTAGGATCATTCCTGGTCCTTCATTCCTCCACAGTAGTATAAAAGCCATGGAATGAGTTGATCAATTGATTTTTTTTTTTTGTTAGAGGCTAGACATGAACTAACAGTGACTAGCTGGTTATTAGCCAGGCCCAGCCACATGATGGGTTGGAAAAAGAAAAGAAATATTAACAAAAATAGATAATCAATTGTTAGTGTAACATCTAGATCCATGCAGGCATCCTACCTACAAGTACGCATCATGGGACACTCCTCCGTATATGGGTTACAATTCAAAATAAAATTTCTAATCGACTGGCCCAGTGCACACATCTCGATAAAGACAAACGAAAAATAAAGAAAAAGAAAAAGAAAATCATGAATAAATAACAATCAATCAATCAACACATGAATAATCCCGAATTCTTGCAACCGGATTTGCTTCAAAGTGGTATACGGAACGAAGAGGCTTTCTTTCATGGCATCATTTCATAGCAGGTCCAAGAATGTACAAGAAATGGTTACATCCTGTTAAATAAAATTCACTTCGAAACCGGGTCGACATAATTGCTGTTCCAGTTGTCTGTTAGAAGCCTATTTCTGACGGTATAATGATGATGAAGAAGAAGAAGAAGAAGAAGAACATACCTGGGGAAAATTCCGGTCCGGTCTCCAATCCGACCAGTCCACCAGTCCTCAGCCTTGTCGGTCCGCTTCAAAATCGTAATCACTTCGCCCTTCTTAAACCCTAGATCGCCATCCTGGTCGGCATCAAACGTAAACAGCGCAACCGCCTGGTCTTCCCGCAGACCGGCGCTGGCGCCCGTTCGCTGCCCAAAGACCGGTTTGGGAGCTGTAGGACGGCTCGGTCGTGAGGAGCGGTTATCAAAAAACTCCTCGTCGTGGAATCCTCCTCCCGTTCTTGTGGTGGCCGACCGGTTCAAGTTGCCAGGGCTTTGTCGGTCATAATAGTCGTCTTGCCAGGTATTCGCCCGACGAGGCTGGTCTCGGTACTCGTAGTCGTCGTATGCAGACCGCGAGCCAGCCCGGTCCCTGCGCTCTCCCTCACCATACGCCGTACCCCGGCGTCCATCCCAAACGACATCGTCATGGGAGTCATCATAGACCGGGATGTCATTGTACATCCCGTTGTTACCGCCCTGGTAGCGTCCGGAGAAGATGCGAGAATTGAGCACTTGCATCAAAGGATCAGCAGCCGGGGGAGGGGGCACCGAGCCCGAGAGCAGCTGGCGGGCGGTGATTGAGCCGTTGTACAGTTTTGCGTTGGCATCCTTGCGCTCCACCAAGACACTCCCTTCCAGACTGACGCCGGCGAACAGTCCCTTGGTTTTTGAGTATGAAAACACGGCCGCCACACCTCGTGTACTGGCTGCGCCGGCTGCCTCTGCGTTTCTACCCACAGGTCCAGCTGCTATCGACACGTTTCCTCCCAGCGTGATACTTCCGGCCTGCGAAAATGTTCGGACGGCAGCGGCATCGTTGAGGATAAAGACAAAGTCAGTCAACTCAAATCCAATCTGGCCACCAAAGCCGGCGCCGGCAGTGGCGATCGCAGACGGTGCCGACCAGCCACCGTCAGCAAGTCGAGCAACCACAATGCCCGAGCCAAAGCGCCCAGACCCGAGGAAACCGGCCTTGAGGACAGACAAAACGGCGAGACCCTGCAAGAAGTATTGTGTGGATTAGTTCCGGGTAGATTTCGAATAACTGGCAGGTGATAACAGAGAAAAAGAAGGGAATTACCTTTGCGCCAGCGAGAATCTCTGGCGGAATGACCTTATCGGGCCCAAAGGCTTGTCTGGGATCAACAAAGGAGGCGAGGATCTTGCCAGCTTTCTTACACTCGCCTGGAGATGGTGGTCAGCCTGGTTGTGCACATGGAATTGCGGGGAACTCTCCGCAGGACATGCGATGAGCGCGAGATGACTCACTCCTCATGGACGAGGGCAGCGGGTTATTAATTCCCAAAGGCATCCTTGCGGCTGGTGACAATCGGTCGAATCCGCGGGGATAATGAAGAGATTGTTGCTGCGAGGTGGGCGGAGGATGTTGTTAAACGCGATACGTAGTAATAATGGAGAAGGCGACGATGCGGGCCGTTGAGTGGGTCGAGTTGCAGCCCGACCACTAAGTACGTACGTAGTTAACTATGTTGCAACTTGGAACCTGGGGCAGACAGCTGAAGACGTTGTGTGGCTACTGTAGATGTTGATTCTTCCACAACGTCAAGGACAATGGCTGTTGGCCAGGAAAACATACGGTTGGCTATTGCCACGATGCCCTCGGCGAGTGCGGGACAAGGCGGCTGTGCTACGAGCGAGGCTTGTGGATGACAAATAGCGTCGTGCGAGAGAAGGTTAGCTTGTAGCTAATTTGTGCAGAGTAGTTCTCCAGCTGGTTACATAGTATGTAGTCTGTACAGGCAGATGCCACTTTTTGCTTCCAAACAACATTAATTAATTAAGTTAAGAAGCTGGCCAACTACGTAACCACAAAGAGGAGCTGGGCCGACGTTTTTCCGTTCCGCGGGCCGAAGTTCACGGGCAACTCCTCGAATCCTCAACTCTCTTCAAACAACCTTCTATAATCTGCGATGGCCCTGTGCAGGTGATTGTCCTTGGCCGTGCTGGTGCTCATATTCACCAAGCCAACAACAACATGGCGACGGGTATGCTTCCTCGTCCGAACTCTCCCCTGAACTCCTCGCTAACCCTCCTCCAGTGCGAATCTGCGTCTGCGGAGACGAGGGCACCGGCAAGTCGAGCCTGATCACGTCGCTGGTCAAAGGCGTCTTCGTCACCAACAAGATCCAGCCAGTGCTGCCCCAGATCACCATCCCCCCGACCATTGGCACCCCGGAAAATGTGACCACCACCACCGTCGTCGACACCTCGGCGCTGCCCCAGGAGCGAGCCAGCCTGGCCCGCGAGATTCGCAAGTCGAATGTGATTCTTCTCGTCTACTCGGACCACTATAGCTACGAACGGGTCGCCCTGTTCTGGCTCCCGCATTTTCGCTCCCTCGGCGTGAACGTCCCCGTGGTGCTGTGCGCCAACAAATCCGATCTCGGCAACGAGGCCAGCGACGCCCTAGTCGTCGACGAAGAGATGCTGCCACTGATGTCAGAGTTCAAGGAGATCGACTCGTGCATCCGCTCGAGTGCGCGAGAACACCGCAACGTGAACGAGGCGTTCTTCCTCTGCCAAAAGGCCGTGACACACCCTATCGCCCCCCTTTTTGACTCGAAAGAATCCGTTCTCAAGCCTGCCGCCATTGCCGCCTTGCAGCGCATCTTTTATCTGTGTGACAAGGACCGAGACGCGTATCTGTCGGACAAGGAGATTGAGGATTTCCAAATGAAATGCTTCGGCAAGCCTTTGAGCCAGGAGGATCTGGTGCACATCAAGGATACAATCCAAAAGACACATCCTCACTCTGTCACACCCAGTGGAATTACATTGGACGGCTTCCTGCATTTGAACAAACTCTATGCCGAAAAAGGCCGACATGAGACTGTGTGGATTATATTGCGCACATTCCAATACACCGACAATCTGTCGTTACAGGAAACATATCTTCATCCCAAATTCGACGTTCCTCCTTTTGCATCTGCAGAGCTTTCCCCGGAAGGCTACCGTTTCCTTGTTGACCTATTCCTACTCTCTGACAAGGACAACGACGGCGGATTGAATAATTCAGAACTTGCGTCATTGTTTGCCCCGACGCCTGGCTTGCCTAGCTCGTGGACAGACGGCTCATTTCCGTCGTGCACGGTGCGCAATGAATCCGGGCATGTCACTCTCCAGGGCTGGCTGGCCCAGTGGAGCATGACTACTTTTACCTCACCCAAGACGACTCTCGAGTATCTAGCATATCTGGGGTTTGAATCATCAGACCGCAACAACCCCAGTACGACAGCCGCTCTCAAAGTCACCAAACCACGCAAGCGTCGGCGTCGGCCTGGCCGGGTTGGCCGGAATGTTGTCCTCTGCCATGTTCTGGGAGCTCCCGGGTCAGGAAAGTCGGCCTTGCTGGATGCTTTTCTGTCTCGTGGATTTAGCAACACATACCATCCTACGATCCAGCCACGGACGGCGGTCAACACTGTTGAACTGCCTGGTGGGAAGCAATGCTACCTGATTCTCGACGAGCTCGGAGAGCTGGAACCAGCTTTGTTGGAAAACCAGACCAAGCTTCTGGACCAGTGCGACGTTGTGGCCTACACTTACGACTCTTCCGACCCGGACTCGTTTGCCTACATCACCAGGCTGCGTGCCAAATACCCCCATTTGGAGGAGCTGCCCAGCGTGTTCCTGGCGCTGAAGGCAGACCTGGACCGCACCACCCAGCGGGCTGAATGCCAACCAGATGAATACATTTCTCGCCAGGGGCTGGCGGGTCCTCCCCTCCACGTGAGCGCGACTTGGTCCTCGATCCAGGAGGTGTTTGTCCACATCGCGGAAGCGGCGATGGAGCCGAGCATGACGTTTCCACGCACAGCAGAGGAGCTGGACAACAAGTGGATGAGCTGGGGCATTGCCATAGGGGCCGTAGTGTGTGCTGGAGCTGCAGCTGGCATGATATGGCGGCGTGTGAGCGGTGGTGGCTAGATTGAGCGGATGCTGTACATGTATTTTTTTGTATCTCTATACCCGATGATTATTTACCTAATGAGACTATCTATTACATTATGAGTACAACGTAGTTACCTAGTAGTTGCCTAGCATCGACGTTATCAATGGCAATATGTATGTATTACCGTAACTACGTAGTCAGCAGCCACGTTGTTCCAGGCACGGGCCCGGAAGTTACTAATTTACCCCAGAGCACTGACAGCGGCTCCGACTTCCCCTCACTCGCTCGTCTCTCTGTATTCTCCCTCCTCTTTTCCCTCTCTCACTTACTCTTGCCGTCCCATTCGAAAAATCATATTCTTCTGTCGTGCCCTCCTATCAACTGCCACCGGTAGAACAGAAATACTAATTGCTCGGCTCATCCTCCGATAATGTAAAGCCACCCCCCACTTGGCTTAGGTCTCTCCGCTTCAACAACACTCGACTCGAGGACTCACTCATCCATATCGACAATACAGTCCTCACATAGGCTCGTTGCCGTGCTGTCTGCAGGATCAGAAAACACAGTCAGCGTTCATTGCGCCATATATTTAATCTTAGTGGATCCTTTCCGAGAAACAATCCTGATTGCGTGACTCTCCGGCGCGATTGCATATTGCTTTATTGCGTTGACCTCCGCGTGCTTTATAATACTCGGCCCGTCATGTTGTAAGTGACCTCTCCCGGCATTCCGATTTCTGTCAGCCAGCGCTGATCCCTTCTTCCAGCGTTCTACCTCCTCCTCCACCGCGGTACTCGGTGCCCATCGCCTATGCGGCCGGCGCCGCCAATGGCATGGCGGTACCCATCATCGAGACGAATAATGTAATCAGCCATCCCGACGACGGTTGTCCTTTGCAGGTTGGAGAGGGTATGCGCTGTGTTTTCCCAGGCCAACAAGAGTATAATTTATTAACACAGTTAGGAACATATGAGCTTGTCGATGATCTACATCTCGCAACACCTCCCCCACACCCTTCAGAAGCCCCGGTGACAAACCCGAATCCCCTCGCGACCGTTCCAACTCCGCCGACGTCGGGCGTGAAGATATCCCTGGTGATTGCTGCAAGCAGCAAGAATCCGCCTAATCTATACCGACCGGGGTCGCTGACTTCGGATTTGAGGAGTATCAGGGAAAATGAGAAAGAAGGACGGCGGTCAGATAGCGGCAGCGAACCCTGGAGTAATATTTCGGCGCCCGCGTTTGGAGAGAGAAACCCAGCGTTGATGATCACGCCGGTCAAAGATGGGTTGAAGCGGCGAAAACCAAAGAACAATATAGTCAAAAGCAGTTCGTCGTTTGTGTCTCGAGTCATCACGCACGAGTCCTCGACCAAGCGCTTGGCTGATAGGAAACCCGAGGGTCTATTTGCATTTGCAAACATCAACAGGGCGTTCCAGTGGCTTGATTTGAGTTCCTCAAACAAAGAAGAGCCGCTTGCAAAGATTCTTTTCACAAAGGCGCACATGCTGTGCCATGATGTCAACGAATTGACCAAATCACCGTCGCACCTCGACGTCGTGATGGGTTCTTCGGCGGGCGATATCATCTGGTACGAGCCCATGTCGGCAAAATATGCACGCATCAACAAGAACGGTGCCGTCAACAACAGCCCAGTTTCGCACATTAGCTGGATTCCAGGCTCGGAGAATTTGTTTCTGGCAGCACACACCAACGGCCAGCTGGTCGTTTACGACAAGGAAAAAGAGGACGCGCTTTTCACACCCGAGATTGAAGAGGGGGCTGCATCTTCGTCCAAGGCGCTGCAGATTCTGAAATCGGTCAATTCGAAAAACCAAAAGACGAACCCGGTTGCAGTGTGGAAAGTATCGAATCAGCGCATCAACCAGTTTGCTGTTTCGCCTGATAATCGCCATTTAGCAATGGTATTGGAAGACGGCACGCTGCGCGTATTAGATTATCACAAAGAAGAGTGAGTTTTCCCCTTGTTTTCAACATTTCAACATCCAGTTTGTTTCGTTACCTGACAGGAATAGAATCACGGATGTATTTCCAAGTTATTACGGCGGCATGCTATGCGTCTGCTGGTCTCCCGATGGCAAGTACATGGTGACCGGCGGCCAGGACGACCTGGTCTCGATCTGGTCTCTCGCAGAACGCAAGATTATTGCTCGATGCCAGGGCCACCACTCGTGGGTTTCGGCTGTTGCGTTTGATCCGTGGAGATGTGATGAGCGCAACTATCGGTTCGGCAGTGTTGGCGATGACTGCCGGCTGCTGCTGTGGGATTTTAACGTTGGCATGCTCCATCGCCCAAAGACAGTACGTGTCTTTTTTTTTTAAGCCCAAACAGAAGTCTTTCATTAACCAATTCTACAGCTCCAAGCCAGCGGCCGCCACCGCAGCAGCGTCACTGCCGGCATCCAGCAACTCAGCCGCCATCGTACCGACAGCCTGAGCAACCGCAAACGATCAGACTCGGACCGAACAGAGAAGCTAAAGGACAGCGACGAGGAAGAGGTTCTGGACCATCCAGTTGAACCGCGGAAACTCACCGCTCTTCTTCCTCCGATTATGGTAATTATTTACCTGAACTTTTGGTGTTGCACAAGAAAAGGAAAACAAAAAAGCTGATATGATATCGTCTAGTCAAAAATCGTGGGCTCAGATCCGATTTGCTGGCTTGGATTCCAGGAAGACTCCATCTTTACATCTTCTTTGGAAGGTATGTTACATCTTTTCCCCTATCATATTCTTATATTCCACTTGACTTTAACTATATCTAACTGGAGTTTCGTAGGTCACATCCGTACATGGACCCGCCCGCGAGAGACCGTCACAAACGAAAGCCATGCGAACCTCTCCGTGACTGTATCAGGCTCTGGATCCGGCGGGGTCGGAGAGTCGAGCTTGTGATTTCTTCTTCTTTTTTGGTTGTTGCTTTTATCTCTTTTATATCTTTTATCTTTTTTTTAATTTCTAGTTTCGAGTTTCGACAAAATTCCCCATTTCTTTTTGTTTTCTTGGCGGTTATGTTTATATGGCTATCTATGTACTATCAACCAATCAATTTCTTTTTTTGGTATGTGTGTTAGTTAGCATTTGAATTTTTGGTTTTATATCACGTTCAATGTTTCGTCTGATGCATATAAAATAAAAAGTATAAAGTCAGACCCATATACTTGTATATATACATGCAACATTCAAACTGACGTGTTGTATACAGTACAGCCAAGATGCCCATCCCGACTGTCAACTGTGATCGAGTAACGAATGGTCATGAATATTGAATATATTTATTCATTTATTATGTAAATCTCAAGCCTCAATGGCACAAGCTTTAAAAAAAAAAGAAAGAACGAAAGAACATGATTTTTCACGGCGTCCTATCCACTCATCCTCGAAATGCAAAAACTGAAACAAGCCGACCGGGAAAAAAAGAAAGGTACATTCATGTGTGATATTATTTATGAGACATGAAATGAACAAGAAGAAAACATCTTTCTAAAAAAGAAGAAAGAAAGAAAGAAAGAAATAGGGGAAAGGGGGTTATTCCCACACGTTGGAAAACAAATCGTCATTGCCGCCTCCGAAGCCGCCGACTGCGGGCTTGTTTCCTCCAGAACTGGAGACAGGAGCAGCGCTGGTCCAGCCGCCAAAGTCGTCATCGGGGGCAACCGTAGCTGCCGCAGGCTTGGCTGCAGGGGCAGCGCCCCAGCCAGCGCCAATGTCTTTCGAGGTCAGTGTGTCTGGCATTCTCATCGAGTCGGCCAAGGGGGATGTGACGGGGTTTGCGGTGGATGATGTGCTGGTTATGGTTGCGGTTGTAGTGGTGGTAGCGGTGGTGATAGCGGCCGGGGCTGCTGGTGCAGGGTCTGGGGTGCTCCAGGCATTACCTCCCCATGGATCCATGCTGCTAGCTGCCGAAAAAGCGCTGGTCACGTTGGACGTTGATGTGGTCGGCGCAGCCTTCTGCGCGGGCTGTGGCGCCGGGGCCGACAGGTTGAATGCCGATGACATGCTGGGCTGAGAAACTGGCGGAGACCGGGGCTGGGAAGGCGCTGCAGGGGCAGAAAGATCAAACAGTAAATCATTCGAGGCACTCGCTGGGGGTGGTTGCTGCTTTTGCTGTGAAGTCGTGTTTGGAGAAGAAAAACTGCCCCAGCCATTCGAGGAGACGGACGCTGTTCGGCCGGCATTCGGCTTGGACGGTGACGTGTTCGAGGCAATGCTATCGAACAAACTTCCAGTCGGCGAAGTGACTTTCGAGGCAGCCGGGGGAGACTGTGGTGCTCCGAATCCCGTCAACCCGGCAAAGGCATCGGCCTGCGGCTTTGGCGGCGGTGGGGATGCAGACGAGTTTGTGGGAAACGTCAAGCCACTGAAAGCATCCGTCAAGGAGCCTACATTCGACTGGGTGGCACTGGCGATGGACGATGTGCGTTCGTGCTGGGCTGGCTGGGGCTTGGGCGCGGTGGCGTATAGAGAAAGGATGGACTGCTTCAAGTCAGGCCGCGACATGCCAGCCTGCGAGCCAGCAGCAGGGCCCGTGCTTCCTGGCCGGCTGGTGGGTGTTGACTGCGTGCTGCCAAAAAAGTCCAATCCCAGCAGCGAGTCTGCCGGTTTCGCCTGCGGCTTTGGAGCAGCAGGTTGCGCATTAGCAGGCGGCGGCGGACGCGCAACAGCCGGCGGATCAGTCGTGCTCGGCCGTGCAGGAGGATTGATTGTGTTATCATCGTCGAAGAAATTGACCGATTGTTGCGGTTGACGGCGGACGGGGGGTTGGCTGGCGACGGGTGCTCTCTGCGATGCGGAGCGCTCTAACTTTGCTTTTTCCTGAACAACAGCGAGGGGCTTTTATTTTTACTCAAGTCAGTAGGCAGTCCGTAAAATAACTGAGTATCGAATACATACAACGTCGTCGTCGCTTCCCAGCGTTGCAGGGTCGGGAATAGGCCCGTCCATTGCCCATCGCTTCGACTCGTATTTTGTGCGAATGAAATTCTCGATTTTGCTAAGACCGTTAGATCCAGTTGTCCAGTCATCCAGAGCATAGCAGTACTCACGAGTCTGACGGAACATGGCCGGGGGTCAATTTGGCTTCCCAGTATCTAAAAAGGAGCACGCGGGGTCAGTTTCACATCCCATCAATTCATTCAACTTTGTCAAAAAGAAATCTATGCGAGAGACAAACTTGTTGGCACGGCCGTTCCCCCATTTCAACACGCTTTGCAATTGCTCGTCAGTCCACGCATCGAGGTCGACCGACTTGACTCGGCTGATATGGGTGCCCATTCCACGGTGGATGCCCGAGCAGCGGATGCAGATGAAGATACCCAGGTTCCAGGACGCCCATCGGGGGTCTGCCGGATACAATGTCAGCTTGATCAAAAAAGCAAAGGGGCGAAGCGGGGGAGGTAAGTACGCTTGTTCCGCTTGCAATCTGCGCAGGTCTTGTTTGGCTCTAGCTTCAGCAGGTTCTTGATGGTCTGCTGGTTTTGCGCAGCCCGCGCCGGGTCTGGTCGCCGAGACATGGCGGGCGAGGAGAGGGGGGTGTGTATGGCAGGGCTCGCAGAGCCAGAGGTAGCGGGGAGGAAAAGGAGGAGGGAGAGGTGGTGGTGGTTGTTGGCGGTGAGTTGGAGAATAACTAGTTAAGTGGGAGTGGTTGACCAAGTTGACGCGATCCAACGGTGGTGGAGAGCGGCGACGGGGCGGGCCCGCTCTTTAAAGGTGGCAACTCTTCACTTGCAATATTAAATTAACTACGTAGTATGTAATATTCCAGCAACTCTGGCGGTATATTATTTTCAGATAAAATAAAGCTAAAGGTTTATTCATACTCTAATCGTCCTATCATTTAATACCTGCCAGAACCATATCCTCACGCCTTGGCCGTCTCCTTGTCCGGACTGGCCTCAAACCGCAAACTGACACTATTCACACAATGGCGCTCATCAGTCGGCGTAGGAAAGCCTTCCCCTTTGAAGACGTGGCCCAGATGGCCGCCACACTGACTGCACACAATCTCGGTGCGCTCCATGCCAAAGGCCCGGTCGACATGGCGCGTCACAGCGCCCGGAATGGCATCAAAGTAGGCCGGCCAGCCGCAGCCCGACTTGAATTTGGTGTCTGCCTTGTACAGCGGCGTGTCGCAGGCAGCACAGTTGTAGACGCCCGTTGAGGGGTAGTGTTTGTCGTATTCGCCTGTGAAGGCGGGCTCCGTGCCCTTTTGGCGGATTACCCGGAATTGCTCTGCCTGGAGTTAGAAATCAGAGTAATAAAATAGTTGTAGGTAAAAGGTAAAAGGAACGTTACCCGGGCTCAAAACGGCCCTCCACTCTTCGTCGCTCCGCTGGTCGGGATACGACATTTTGGGGGTTTTGCTGTTGTTGTTGCTGTTGTCTTCTGCGCGCGCGCTGGACCCGAACAACGAGCCCAGAAACGACATCCACGAAGCCGATTTGACAGTGGCCGAGGAGGGGAGCCGCGCTCTTTTGAGGCTGGTGTGGAGATGGTTTCTATTATGGTAGTTGCAAAGACTAGAGGAATTGCTGAGCCGCGGCCGTGGTTTGTACGCGCGTGTTGAAAGAGAAAAGGCGAGAAAGAGCCGTCGAGAAAAGGCCATGGGTGGGTGTCTTTTGTATGGGGATGAGAACTCGCGAAATAGTTGCTTTGGAATCATTAAGCATTGGACTAGCAAACAGCGCTAGAAAGGCGGCGAATCGGGGTTTATTTGGCATTTGCATAAATTCACACTGAGCAGCCAGATTACGTCATTGCAGCGTACATCTGCTGACATTTCACATTTACATCTATCCATCTATATATACATCTATACATCAGTACATATTTGTATACATTTGTACACATTTGAATACATCAATTGGTGTACTCTCCTATGTGCCAACAAATGTATCCATCAAGCCTGACTATATAGCCCACTGATCCAAGATGATATCCAAGTATATACATACATATATATACACACACACGTATATATATATATATCTATATCAGTTACCGCCGGCTTCTCCCAGTCACCACAAGAACCCCCTGGCCAACCTCGACCTTCCATCCCTCTCTTGCCAGCATCTTACCCACCGCAGGTCCCAGGCGCGACGTGCCATCCCGGCTGTGGCGCCCAGCCCCGGTGATGATTCTGTAGGATCCGCGCATCCCCGTCCCAAGCGCGTACTTGCTATCGCCCAGAGACTCCCACCAGTACGCCACTCGCTCGCTGGCAATGCGCACTCCGTCCTGGACGCTGACCCCGTGAAGATCCAGAGAGTCAGCCGACGACTGCGAACTGACCAGCGCGTCTGCCGCAGCCGAGCTCTCGCGCTTGGCTTTCTCCAAATGCTCTCGCCCCACGGAGGCATAGTAAGCTGCTGCGCCGCCCATGAGACGATCGGATTTGCCTCGCCGGTATGCGGCCGAGGCCTTGACAAATGCCGTCGATCCTGCCGTAAAATGGGCATTGGCTGTGCTCTGTACGGTCGTGTAGTCTGATGCTGTTCTAGGAACTGCCGTAGTTCTTTTTGGGACCGTGTCCTCTTCATCTAGCACTGGAGCTGGTGCGGCAATGCGAATAATATCTGACAATGGACGCGCCGGCTGGAAGAGCGTGGCTCTCGCCAGCTCGTTGGCAGCGGATACAGAATTCCCCGTGATGTTCAGCAATCCCTCGAGCATCGGGATTGAAATAGTAGGAAACTCCTGCACCAGCTCTGCAACCAGTGCCACGACTGTCTCATCCTCGCTGGCAGTCTTAGGAGCATTTGCACTTGCGAGATACTTGATAGTTTCCGAGCGAGACGCATGGTTCTGGTGGTACACCGAGGCGACCGTCTCTTTCTTGAGAACGGCGGCGGTTCGAGAATGAATAAAATCTAAATCGTCCTTTGCGTCGTTCCATTTATTCCGCACCAGACTGCCGTTCTGTTCATATATTTCTGGCAGGCGAGCACCCGCCGGGCTTTTTGCTTTTGCCTTTGTCTTCCTATTCTTGCCCTTCTTTTTTGGGCCCTGAGGAGCTACAAACCCGTCGATTCCCTTGGGGATAGATATCCTAGCATCCTCATCTGCAGGAGACTGGCCGTCCTGGCTGTCGAAAAAGGCCAGATTGAGAAGCACATCCATCGCGCGATCCACATCCGAGTCACATTTGGCAAGCGAGTGTTTGATTGTGTACTCGGCCACGGATGGGAACATCTCGGCCAAATAGCCCGCCTTTTCCTCGGCCGTCATGCCAGTAAGACATGGCAAGCCATCTGGTCCGACAATATACGCCTTGTTGTGGTTGTTGTTGCTACCCGAATGTCTGTCATCCCCGTCGATCAGCAGAGACGAAAGACCAGACCCCAAGCTGGTAATGTCCGTCTCGCCCGTGTCGTTTCGCGAGGTGCTGCCATCCTCGTTATCCAAAAAATCGGCCGCACTCAGGCCGCCTGTGCCCGAAGGGTCGAACGGGAGGTCCTGCTGTTCGTCTGCGGTGGCTTTGAGCGCATTGAGCGTGTCTTCCAGTTGCCTCAGGCTGCTGGGATCGGCGAGGTCGTAGTCCGACGCAATGGCGCTGAAAAGCGCGGGGTCGAGTGGGGGGCAGAATGCTTGTTCGAGGTCCTGCAAGATGTTTTTGTTTTTCTTTAGAACTGAGTTTACAAAGTCCAGAGAAAAAGAAAAGACCAACGTGGAGCGAGTTGACGGCGTCAACCATCTTCAAAGACGTAGAGAGTGTAGCCCAGGCTGCAAACGACGAATGGCGGCATTACTTGATACAGATGTGCAGAATAAAATAATTGTTAGATGGTGAACACGGCGACAGAGAGCGAAGAATCCATCGTCTCGAGGCATGGAGGCAGCAGAAGAAAGTCGCCCGCGCGGGATGCGATCCTTTCCCGCGGGGCAGCGCTAGCCTGTTGTTCTCTTCTTCTATCTATCTTATCTAGAGAGCCTTTTACACAACGATAGATAACAATGATAGACTACGCATTCATCTCTACCCAGTCCCTTCCCTTGGCTTTTACGAGTATTCTCGGCTTCCACAGTACTAGGTTGATCCCTTCATTTCCGCACCTTGAAACGCTTGAATGCAAGATCTAGGGTTAACCCTTATTTGCATCCCTTGAGAAGCCCATATCAAGCAGCACCAAAAAAATAGAAATAAAAGTAAAAATAAAAATTTCATCACACTCTGCATGAGCCCCGAAGTCCCATCTGATTGGGCTGGTCGATTCAATAGCTGTTGGCATGCCTTGCAGCATGCTGCTTGGTATCCGATATCACACATCACAAGGGATCTATCTACCAACTGCCAGTTAGTATACAAACTGTCCGTCTCAACAAGATAAAATAATAGAACAATTCCTCAAGGTGAAAGGCAATCTCATTCTATCTCTCATGAGACATCACATGCACCAATACCAGTGGCTTTGATAGTAGCCGCAGAACAAGCATACATACAGCGACAACATCGTGTCCAAGACCAGGGATGTCCCGAATAGGGAACCAACCCTAGACGAAACCACAGGAGCCAGACAACCCTCGCCCTTTTTTTTTTAATAAAGCCCCTATACTCCTTTTAAACCCCTCTGGTTATGCCCAGGTTTCCTATCTATTTAAAGACAGCTGCCCATCACTCACAACAAAGTAGTCGCCTCTCACCAGCACGCCTCGTCTCCTCTCCTACCCTACTACGTATCTACATTTCCTCCCTTTTTCAAATAGCCAGCCATTCAACATGCATTTCAAACTCGACGCCGCGCTTTTGTTCGCAGCCACTGCATCCGGTAAGTTTCCACCTCAGCCTGTCATCTAGGATTAATGCATACTAATGCCTATCCGAACAGCCCTGCAAGTCACCTCTCCCACCAAGGGCACCAAGCTGGACCTGAGCAAGTCCAACGAACTAACCTGGAGTTTTGTCGAGCAAGTCTTTTCTATATTCAGTAAAAGGAAATGATAAAATCTGACCGTTAAAGCTCTGATCCGACCTCCTTTGACATCGAGCTCGTCAACGAGCACGTCAACCCGCCTGTGTCCAAGACCATTGCTACCAATGTGCAGACCAGCGCTGGCTCGTATACCTTTAACAGCATGAACGCTGCGGTGGGGTATGTTTTTTGTCCTTTTATCTCCATACAACAAGAAAAGGAAAGAAAAAAAAAAGAAAATTGTTAACGATCCCCACCAGAGAGGGCTACCAAATCAACCTCATCTCCAACGAGCAACAAAACACCGGCATCCTCGCACAATCCCCCAATTTCGACGTCTCTGAAGCATCGGGTACGAGCTCTACTGTCTCTGCGACTTTTACCACCACCAGCAGTACCTCTAGCGGTACTTCCAGTTCCACGACCTCTTCTTCGTCTTCTTCTTCTTCTTCTTCCACCACGACGGGATCAGCCACATCCTCCAGCTCGTCATCAAAGACGGCCTCAACCACCGCGACCAGAAAGGGGTCGGCGAGCAGCTCTGGCGTATCATCCTCGAGCACGTCGCAGCCGAGTACCGGTGCTGCGAATGCGGTGGGTGTGTCGGCAGCGAATGTGGGTGGGATTTTGGGGGGTGTTCTTGCGTTGTTGATTTGAGTTGATT
Organism: Talaromyces islandicus; assembly: GCA_000985935.1. Lineage (NCBI taxonomy): Eukaryota > Fungi > Ascomycota > Eurotiomycetes > Eurotiales > Trichocomaceae > Talaromyces > Talaromyces islandicus. Next base: position 4,536,047 of record CVMT01000001.1, on the reverse strand, counting down.
TTCTTATCAATATACTGTTTGGTTATAGTCAGGTGGGGAAGATTAGTTTGATATCAACAGGTGTCAGGAGGGGGAAGGTTATAATAATGATACTTGATTTAACGCTTTTCGATCCGTTGCGCTCCCAGTCAATGTATACTACTACCACTAGAGACACCACTCATTGTCACTCTCCATTTAAAATCGCTATCAACTAGACGACCGAGAAAGAACTAATGTACACAGCACGAAAGAAAAAAAAAAATATCGCTGAATTTCGCCGTAGGTCTAACAGCCTCTGCGCCCCAAACTTCGGATGAACCTAAACTCCAGAAATCATGGGACCAGCCACACTCAAAAACCCCGAGTGTTGGCATGAGTCCTAAAATTAGACCCCTTGCTTGGAGCCGCATAGGAAAAAAGAAAAGAGGAAAAAAAAAGGAAATTCGATGGTAATTTTTTGGTTTCCCAACCCTCAAAACACCCTTGCGGTGGATCGATTGGTTCTGGAAGAAAGAAATAGAAAAAAGTATTGGCTGACCTCCTGGCAAGCCTGATATCTGAAAACATAAACATTGGCGTAAAAGAATTTTTGAGGAAAATTTCCGTGTTATGAAACTTCACAACGAGAAAAAATAAATTGTACGTTTCGTACCATCAGCGTCGCGAGGACTCGTTCAAATCGTCTCAGTCGTCCAAGTTCTCAGTGATCAAAAGCAGATCCGTCAATGCAAGGCGCAGGCTGCGGTTGATGTCCCAAGCATTGATGATGGCATTGCGCCGACTGAGGAAAACCGACTTTCTGAATGACATGTTGCCGTGCTTCTCCGATTTCTCGTTGGGCAGGTTCCACGCCAAATTACGCAGTACCAGGCATGCTTTGTACGCAACACCAACCGGTTCGCCGCTGCTGTTGATTGGCGTGTTCCAGTAGTCCCAGCGACGCACTATACGCGGCTGGAGAATCTCGCGTTCGTGAGTCGGGGGCTGCGCATTGGGATCACGAGGCTGAGGGAGATGTGCCGATGCGACGTGTTCAACAACCATAGAGGTATCAGCGCTTGGTCCAACACGCTTGATCCTTGGGCAGTTGTCCCATAGACATTTGTGAATGGGTTCGCTAGCCTTCTCAAGTTTGTAGTGTCCCGGTTGGTCAGTACGCTGAAGACTCATGTGATCCTCAAACACATGGGAACGAAGATCTTCTGGCTTGGAAAAAGCACGATCACAGTGCTGGCTGCCGCTACCAGTAATCCACTTGCAATAAAGATAGGGCCATTTGTCAAAAGTCAGAGCTGTTTCCAGAGGGCGGATACCCTTGATGATGAACCTGGTTGTCGGTCCACCAGATCCGGCGACTGAACCCGGGATTGGGACAACCTGAGCCTGCGCGTTGGTAAAAGTCGTGCTCACATTTTTGATAAACTCAGCTGCAGGCAAGACACCGCTGTTGGGCTGTTGAGGATTAACAAATCGAGTCTGATATGCCTGCCACAGTGCAATCTGCGTGATCTCGCAATCGGGGTCCTCGACAAAACAGCAACGAAGCCACTTGGAGCTACGCTCAGGCTCCGAGAGTTCCATAAGTTCCGCGAGAAGCTCCGGTGGCACCTTGGGGATGGTGCTGGGGGGTGGAGCAATCTTCTCTTCTTGCAGAACAGTTTCGTTGTACTCTAGCTGTGCCTCGTACGAAAGCAACGCTATCAATCTGGGTATAAAGACGGTTTTAATGTTAACAACGTCGATAAGACGCGTGACATTTTCGGGGATCAAAGTGAACTGATACCAGAAATCCATGGCACCGTTCAAGATTTCTGGGTCTGGTTTGAGCAATGTGTAGGAGAAGAGGTGAACCAAGTGATCGTGCGAAACACCCAGCATTGCGTTGTTTTGGACACCTTCGAGCTCCGTTGAGAAATGAGTGATCGCCCACAGAGAACGAATCACATGGGCACGATCGTCTGAGTTGATGTAGCTGTAAAGGCTTACACGCAATGGGTCGTCAATGGCGGTGGGAAGATACTTTGTGACCTCTTCGGCGATGTCGAGAGCGTCATTTCTCAGTTCGTTGAGACGTGATTGTTTAGGTATGTTGAGCATCACCACCAGGAAATCGCGGAGAAGCCCCTTTGCGAAGCTAGCGATGAATATGGCATTTTCGGGCAACATGCACATATTGCGTAATACCAATGTGGCGTCTTTGATGTTTTGAAGATGGTGGCAGAACTCGTCCGTCTCGAGCGTGTCGTCCGGAAGAATGACAGGCAATTTGTTGATACGGTCCAAGATGTCGTGAGTTCCCCACAAGGTATTGAGAACGTTGGGGCGATGTCTCTTCTCAGGCCATTTGTACTGGTCACGTTCGAGTTCCCATTTGATTCCGGTGCAAAGCTCCGTGATTTCCAGAGCCTTTTCCATCAACGTCTCCATGAGGAGTGGAAAGCCTTCGAATCTGAATTTGTCTCCACGCTGATCCGACATCTGAACAAGGTGATACAAGGCAAAGTCTACTTCGTCACGTAGACCGGACTGAAGGCCAAAGTGTACGCGCTTGTAGATGCTGGTAGCTAGAAATGGAGTCAGCCTTTTTTCTTTCTTTTTCTTTTCTTTTTTTAGGGCAAACGTCACATACACCTTGGAACTTCTAAGTATGTCAATGGGTAGTAGAAGTCATAGAAATCAGGCTGTTTGGAGTCTTTCAAATTCGAATTTGCAAACAAGTCAGGCTTGTTGCCAGGGGTGGCCACATCACGGGTCGACATTGGCACTTGTTTGTTGTCTTTTCCCTCAAAGTTATCAATGTTGGACTGACCACCAGCCATGTTGGAGCCATCAATACCAGCGTAGTGAGAATTTGGTGTCTGGCCCGAAGGCGTTCCTGGGAGCGTATTGGGTGCATTACCAGAACGTGTTTGGCGCACCGGTGCAGTGTCTGGAATGAATGGCTGGTTTATTCTGGGTGCCTGGCGGAGACCCTCTGTTGACGGTTAGATACGGTTCTTTAGACAGGGGGTGTTGTAAATGCATCTACTGACCACGAAGGGAGGAGCGTGTGGAGGCCATATCTGTTTCTTTGGTGGAATACAAGGCGAAGAATGGCTCGACAGAGATACCGGGAAGGTGGCGAGCGACGATGAGTTCGAGTTCAGGCCGCTTAGCAAGGATTTTCTCGCAGAAGCTATTGGTCCTAGTATGCTGCGGTGCCCGATACTGCGACGCCCGGGGCTTGCGACGGGTCCGGCGAGGAGCTTCGTGGGTGTGTTTGTCAAAAGACCTATATACGCGCGCGTATCAGCCAAAAAAGAGCGTCACAGAAACGGGTGGAAGTTGAATGGTTACCGAAAATCGCGCATGTATGTCTCTTTCAATGGCTCGCGAAGGTTCTCGTCTACTCCCACGGCCGCGCAAACGCTGTCCCACTTGGCTGGCGAGATTTTCTCGAAACCGCCCTCCGCAGCAATTGCCTTGAACAGCTCGAATATCTCAGAGAGCGTGAAGGTTTTATCGCGCACGAGTAAAGCCTGTGTCGGGGCTTCACTAAGGGAACCATGAAGAGTCAGTCAAGATATCGCGAAAACTGGATCAAATCAAACAAAGCTACTAGTTAAGACGTACCCCCTTGCGACACAAAAGTCGCTGAGTGCCTGGATGAATTCCGCCAAGGAACTGAAAAACGGTGGTGGTTCGACTGGCAGGTCACCAGCAACAGCTGGGGGGGAAGTTGAAAGGAATGCTTCCTGAGTCTGTGCCTGGGTCTCTGCACTCTGCTTTGGATGCACAGCTCCAAGATCAGCCGCCGCCATCGCGCCTGGTGGAGAGATCACGTGGAGAGGCGCTAAGACAAAAAAGTTCACTGTTGTGTTTTGTCACGTGGAGATAAGCAGCGATAAACCATGGGCATTTCCTACTGTCTATCACAGACAGCGATCTTACCTGCTTCAGGAGTGTGATGGAAAAGGTGTTGGAAGAAAGCACCGTGACACCGTTCTGTTGTCGTGTGAACCCACTGTCAGGAGACGACCAGGAGGGCACAATGGAAACCCTTGTATTTATAGGCACTGTCTGCCTGGATTTTCAGGCAGTTCATTCAGCCATCGTCTGATATTCTTCTACTCTGCGCATCAACTCTATACACAGAAACACTCAAATGGTGCCGGTATTTATTAAATACTATTAAGGAAATCGATAAAGGCAACAAATAGTAATGGCTCTGATGGTAGCTGCTGTCTGGCGGGCCAGCGTGACTTCCCTAGCTGCCATTTTGCTCCTGGACACAACAACCAACACCTCACAACTCCTGGCCCGACAAGATCAATTCAATTGTGCTTGCCCCTACACAGTCATGACGAGCCTCAGGCGTCAACTGCAGCAGTCAAACGTGATAGCGCAATATCCTCTGGGCAAATACTCGTACGCTGAAACTCTGGCTGACCAACGTGGGCCGCTCAACTGGACGCATTTGCACTCGAACGACTTGAATGTTCTCTTTGAGAAAGTCTCTTCGTCCTCATCCGCCATCAGCTCTCTACAGCAGCAACTACGTCTTCGAGTAATTCGCGCCCACGAGAACCTAGTATGTCTCATCTAGAATAATTCTGAGAGGTTATTAACAACCCGCGCAGGAAGACCTTGATCTGAATTCATTAGCCCGGGAAGCAACCCAGCAGGCTATTGCAAAACATGCGAGAAACACCAAACCGTCAGTTGCCATTATTGTCAAGGATCCCTGTTTGGCTGTTCGGTATCCTTTCGGCAGAGACCAGATGCGCCGTTTCCAAATCAAGTTCTCTTCTAGTCGCGACTATCGTGACGTTTTAGACATATTGAGGGAGATCAACTGCCCTTACAGCGAGTCTTCTGGGGAACATCCTTCGCGCTCAGCCAGTCTAAGGCCAGACTCGTCCTCCTCAAGAATACTCACTCCAGCTACAACAATGATCAGTACAAGCAATGACTGGAGCCAACGTTTTGCGACGCCGACAGAGAGCCACTTGTGGAACCAGGGTTTATCAAGAAGCCACACAACACTTGGGACAACCACGGAAAGACCGCTTGTCAATGGTATTCAGACGCATTCTACAGCGAGATAGCCAAAGAGTCATGCTAACTATACACTCACAGGTTCATCCCCTACTTCAATCTCAACTGGGCTATATGCGAACGGCCTCGTCGCAGATGACTCTCGTAAAGACCTCGCGAGTGAACGCAGAATTACACCTAGTGCAGATTTTGCAAGCAATGGGCAGGAGCGACCTACAACCTCACCAGCTTATGACACTCAGGTGCTCAATCAAGTGCTACCGCCGAAGAGAGACCTCCCGTTTTCCAAACCTGGGCCACGACCAAACGCCGTGCCCAATCGACAACCGGCGAACCGGTTTACCAAGTGGCCAGAACTAGCTCAAAAACCTGCTAAAGCTTCCAATGATAGCACTAGCTTGAAATCTGCATCTCCACGACCATATACAGCCCAGTCGAAAACAACGGTCCCGGCAACAAGCTCCCCTGCTCGTCAGCTTCGTCTAGAACTAGAGGACAGGCAATGGAATGCAAATAAAGAAAAGCAAAACCCACCCCTAGAAGCAGCATCTGCCTCTTCGCCGCTTCTCACGACTTCTATGTTTCCAGCATCTAGCCCTGTTGCGGGCAGAACGCAACCACCGAATGAAACGACAGGATCCTTACCTATCGACGCTGCGCCTGTTGTCGATAACCTACCAACACCCCGGCAACAACCACCTGTGGAGGTACAATATGCCAGAGGAGTATCGCAAGGCAAACCCATATCCTCAGCAGACCTGTCAGCGTTTCTGGCAACACCTGAAACAGAGCGCTCTCAGCTTGTCAGCACCTGGATATGCCAGCAACTTGAGGACGATGGGTTTCGAACTCTGTGTCAAGACGTCGAGCGCGTGTGGCAGCGGATTGCCTTTGGAACTTGACAATTATTTCAGCTGTGTGTTATATTTGATTTGATTTGATCTGATCTATCAATGGATGTGGCGCGGCAGTGTCTAGATTTGAGATTGCTTAAATATTTCACCCAAATGTTTATACATATATATATATAGTCAGGAGTCAGGAGTGGAACTTTAATTCAATTTAGCGTGTTCGTGTGATGATCCAAGATCTAAGAGTCGAAATCAATTGATAAAACCCATCTCGTTTCGTTCATAATTCGGCACCCAGTTTATTAATATATTAGATCCCTCCTCGATGCAGTTACAGCGTGTATTTTTTTTTTTTTAACTACTCAATATAAGAAAAGATTTCGGGTCATTTTCTTTACTTCCTTATGGCCAGGTTTTACAATATATCGTCTTGAGATGGCTTCAAATGTTGCTGTTAGTCAATACAAAATTCCTCCCGAGCCCGGGACAAACCTGGCATACAAATCAATAATCCTACAAGTCTGCAAACAAAGCCTAGAGAGTAAAATTTTAAGCTGTGTGGGTTTAGATGATGTCTGTTTTGTCTGTTTTCTGTAGATGTTCCGTACACAGCACAGTATGATGGGACAGAAAATGTTAATGGGCAAGTACGCTATGACTATCTACGCAGCAGTCACTAAAAGATGATTAACTGGGAAAAAATAATGATAAATAAAATAAAATAAAACCAATTTGCTCGAGCGACAAATTGAAAAGAAAAAAAAGAAAAGAAACTCCAGATTAATCCATCAATGTTTTCAACCCCAGTGCCACCAAAGCGCCCTCTCTAACTGTTAAGTGTACACGAGTTTCAAAAGAGTCACGATAAAGGATAAGAGACAACAACAGCAAACAAAAAGCGGTACAAATACAGACCAGAAAGTATACCCACTTCAAAAAAAAAAAAAAAAAAAAAAAAAAAAAAAAAAAAAAAAAAAAAAAAAAAAA
>CVMT01000001.1:4459197-4529132 GCA_000985935.1 Talaromyces islandicus | reverse complement strand
AAAAAAAAAAAAAAAAAAAAGAGAAAAAGAAGAAAAGAAAAGTTCCCTTTCCACAGCAGAACAAACCCTACGCCAAGTGCACACATAGGCTCTCGAGCGGGAAGGGGAGGGGTTTTATTTAATGGGCGCAATACTCAAAACATTCATAAACCCTTTCCGCAAAGCCAGACCGAAATCGACAAGCCCATTTTGAATATTCATGCCGCCGCCACCGCCACCGGATCCGTGGGATGCGCCCAGTTCGGCGGATGCGGTTGCTGGCAGGCCTTCTGCGGATGCGTCGATGTTGAATTTACCTGACGGTGATGGAGGCGATGCACCACCACCAGCACCGGCGCCATTGCCGCTGCCGGCTCCAACGCCCTCGGCGCCAACGGCCAGGTCAGCTAAATGCTGTAGAGATCGCTGCTCGTTGGGACCGACAAGGGGTGGTTGTTGTGTTTGTTGCTGGGCGGTAGAGTTATTGCCTGAAGCCGTCGTATTTGTGGCGTTGCCGTTGTTGGCGGTGGTTGTGCTGGTAGTATTATTAGTAGAAGACGAATTTTGTCCTGTAGCATCGACCGAGCCGCCATGCTGCTGAGGCTTCTCGGCATTAATCCAAATCCGAAGCTGGCGGTCCCAAGCAGGAGTAGAGAAGAGATCTTCGAATTCGCCAGCCAAGGCCGTTGTTTGCGCGCGGCGGTCGAGGACCTGCTCGACATTGGCGAGGATTTCCCAGCAAAACTCAGCGCACAGCGGAATTTTTGAGGCCTCCAAAAGGGTCAGGGTGGCTAGCGCCAGAGAGTAGATATCAATGGGCGACGCGAGACGTGTTGGCACTTCCTTGTGCAGTTCCTTCACTAGGGCTTCCGCAGAATGGATAACCTCGTAGGGCGCAAAGACATACAGAGGGCGAGTGATGAAGAGGTTGAGTGTCCAATAAACCTGTGGCCCCAAGGCCTCCATGTATCCGGGGGGGGTGGTCATTCGATCCACCGCGTCCAGTCGTTGCTCGACACTCAGCACAGATCTGAGCATGTGAAACAGAAGAGACCGAGACATCTTCTTGAACCGCGGATTCATTGAAAGGGCATCGGGGTCGATCTCAACAACGCGGAGAGCCGATGTCAGCTCACTAGAGTAGGCTGGATTTCTCAGTCAGATACAGTTTCACAGTTCATAATGACGGGTGTACTTACCAGCAAGCTGGGATGCTGCAAATCCCATGAATTTTGGGTCTGAAGGAAGGTTGATGTCTTGAAGGTCGTCTTCCATGATCTCTCGCTCCCCCAACCCAACATGGCTCCATCGGAATAGAATGCTTGCAACAAACCATCCACGACGAGCAATGTTGGAGTCGGAATCTGGGTCTTGAGGGTCAGGAAACAAACCCCGGTTTTGCTCGAAATGTTTAGAAACTTTGTAGGCCAAGCCGGAAAGATAATCAACGAGCGGCTGCTTTGGAAGACCATCCTTTCCGTGCAGGTTATCTGGGCCACGCTTGTCACAATTGATGACCAAGAAACACAGAAGTTGTATCCATATAAAGTTGATTGCCAAAGGTCGCACGTTGTGAGGGTCTCGGAGATTTGTCGAGACCAGCTCCAGGGCGGCATTTAGGGAATTCACCTCTTGAAAAGTGGATTGCACTCGGTCGAGGTTGGTGTGGGTGACAGAATAAAATGCATGTGCAAAGACTTCCTGCAACTGCCTGCTGCCCGTACCAAGAATAGTGTAAAAGCGGTCCTTTGAGTTGGGAAGAATGGGGAGTATAGGGTGAATCTTTTCATAGTATCTTTATGGTTGTCAGACTGGACTCCTTATCCCGGATTTGTGAATGTATAAATGGGGAAACATACGTCTTCAAGGCACCTTCATCCACTGCGTACGGTTTTGTAGTCTCGTTCGCTGTCTGAGATAAAGTCCCAACAACCGCGGTCGCCTGTAGGATATGGGGAACGAAGTCTTCGTTCTCGTTCCAGTACGGGTCTGACATCTTGTTCTGCGCAATATGGATATTGAACAGCGGATACGTTTCTGGAACACTGGCCGTGGTCTCTCCTGGTCAAAGTGTCAACGTGAGAACTGTGAAACTGCTGCTGACGAATTGTCACATACCGATGGCTGCTGGTTGGCTGCGAGAGGTGAGCGCTGATTGCGCCATAGGCAAGCCATGAATCCCTTCGCTCATTGAAAAGGTCCGTTTACGCCCGAGAAGACTCCCATCTATGGGGGGAGAAAATTCATGGTAGCCACGGGGAGACGAGACCTCGTTCATGCCCTGATACTGCATATCCTGATGTGTCAACGGCGGTTGCATCTGAGACTCCAATGTGTTTAATCGCTCTGCCAGCTCCTTTATATAACTGAAGAGAGAAGGAAAAACCATCAGCACGACCGGGTTCTGCGACGTATTCAATCCCCTTACCCTTTGCTAGGCCCTCGCTTCATGGGCACCCGGCTGAATTGGCAGGCAACACCGAGACGACGGCAATTGGAACATGTTTCGACGCCTGACTCTGAAGTAGCATCGCAGCGAACCTATCCACATCTCCTGTGTTAATTCCCACGCGTTGATGCGAAGACGGCGCGACAACCGAGCTCTCACCTTCTTCCGCCTGCATTCATCACAGGCGCGTGACACTTTCGACCGCTTTCGCCGAGCGCTTTGGTCGCCATAGCTAAGATCGTGGTTTGGATCGACGCCGACTTGCTGGTTGGAAGGAAAGCCAAAGGCGTTGTTGTGTTGTTGGTCTGTAACGGGAACGCGACGAGTGTTAGCTTTTTGAGAGCTGCGATTTCCAAACACTTCAAACGCGACGCCTACCATTACTCGGTCCATCTGCAAGATTGCCTCCGGTGGCATCGCGCGAAAGCTCAGCAGAGAGAATCTCATCAGCAGTGAGCTGGCGACCGCCGTAATACATGGTGCTTTGGCCGACTTGCGCCGGGTTCGGGGAGGGGTACGAAGGCGCCGGAGGCAGATCCGACTGTTCGCGCGAGTTCATTCTTTTTATTTAATTATTATTGCTTGACGAATCAACAGAGCAAGAGACAAAGCTGGATGGAATTGATCGCAGGAGCCAAGCCCCAGGGTTGATGATGGCGACACGGGCGATGATGGAAGGAGGGAAAACGCAACGGCGAGGATTTTTTGTTGCGTTTTCTATCTACAGGCTAACTTTCATTCTGCGCGGGCATGGCTTAGCGCGCGCACACACAGCATGCCGTTGCACACGAGCTTGCTTGCACATTTCCAACGCTGAAGCTTTCCCCAGACATCAGATCGACTACGAAGTTACTAACTTAGTTGCATTTGCGCTGGTTCATCGCGTAGAAAAGAAAGCCCGCCTCCGTGTCGGCGGATTAAAACTATTATCCGGGTATCGTTCGTCCTCTACAAAAGAGCCGCAATCTAGCAACCACAACCACAATATTTACAAATACAGGAGGCCATTAGCGTAGACAGAAAGTGCCCCTATGAGAGAGACCAGTTTAGAAGAGCTCTGGCATTTTGGCATGCTCCTTTCAAGTTTAGCACATTCGCACTGTAGGTGTTCATTCTGCATGGAAAAGAAGGCTCTCAAAAGAGCACACTGCTCGATGGAGATGCTTTATGCTAGCTGCATCTTGCTCTCCTCCATATCATAGATGGTTTTCTTAAAAATTGTTCGCCAAAGGAAATCAGCAAAATCGTCCGGGCAGTCAGGAAACGCCATTGTCAACGAATAACTAGTTTGAGCGGGTTGGTAAGTAAAACAGAAGGCGAAGCTCAAGCTCAGAAGGGGTAAAAAAGCCCATTGTCAAAAATAAACAAATGTCTTTTCTGAGTTTGTTTGTTGGCTCTGTTTTACGGTCACCATAACATTGAATCGTCACCGTCATCGTTACCGGTTCGGTCCTCCATCTACCACATCTTTTCAGCTCCTTTGCCTGCTGTTCACTATCGAAATATGCACCGTTCCCCGTGCCTTCCTTTGAGGCCTTCTGGGGGGAAAAAAGGAAGCCGATGAAAGATAATATTGATAAACTGTATGAAGATGTGAAGATATCTCCCACACGTTGTCTCCAAAGTCAAGAGGTCACGCCACTTCCACTTCAAGTCGAACACATGAGAGAAGCCTCTGACTCATGAGAGCCGTAATTTTTCTTAGCCCACTGTCCAAGGAAGAACACAGAGGGTTTACTTACAGTTCTTTTCGAACAAAAGGTTACATAGCGACTTTAAAGTGGGAGCTACCAATGACACTTATCAACGAAGCGGATGGTATCTTTCTCAGCCTCACATGGCTTGTGAGCGGCGCAGAAAGACATTGCATACGGAAAGATGAACGTGGTTTCCCACGTAGCCTTGGGAAATTGAAGGGATGGAAGTTTCAGAAGTCATTTCATTATATTTTCTCCAGTAATATTACAGTAGTAACTAACCCGTTTTTTTGTTTTTTTTTTTTTTTTCCTTTCCCTTCTTCAATAAATTTGCTATTCGACCGGACTGGGGGATGCCACTGTGAAGCCGCATATAATGCTTGCCATGAAGCACCAGACAATATGGCTGGAGATGAGAGGCTTCTGAAGAGAGATGTGCTTGCAATTTTGGCTGCCCTCAAGAGTTCCATGGAGTGGGTCAAGTTACAGAAGCATAGGGTTATACCCGTATGTGTGATACCCATGCATGTGAAACGCCTTATTCTAATGTATTTTTTAATACAGCTTATGCTGTTTTATTTATGGGACATTATGCAAAAATAATCGAGGCCTATCATGATGGCAAGAAGCTTGCCAATGCCAGTGAATTTCACAAAAGCCAAGGACTCGGAAAAAAGGAGTCAAAGAGAGCGAATGGAAATTCTAAGAAGGAGAATGGATAGTCCAATGGAAAGACGAACGAGTCGTCAAAGGATTAGTTGATTCTTCTTGACATGTGCAGTAGCCAGCACAGAATGTCTCAACATCGACATCAATCTCAACCTCGACCTCAATTTGCTAGGTGTATCCCGGACTTCGTTGCAATAGAAAGGAAAATCAATACATGTACTCTCAAACTGATTTCAATGCAGGAATAATCTCAATTCCAATATTTTTTACGTCTAGTTGCATGTAGTATCATCTGCCTAGTCTACCCCGTGACTCCATCCCACCATCTCAATCGCGGTTTTACCCATAGCGGCCGTCTTTTCCCGCCCGGATCGGCGCCACGTCAGGCAGCTGGCATCGAGAGGCTGCACTTGTCCAGACGCAGAAAAGGGGGCTTGGAGCATCTTGGCGAGGCGCAGACACAACAAACCCAGTGTAGTAATTGACCTAATAATAATAATAATAACACGTATTCCGTACTCCCAACATGTTTTTTTGGGCGACTCGGTCCGGCAGCAAATGACATGCAGCGTGACGATCGGCCCCACTCAGTGTCCTGATTCAGGCTCACCGGGGCCCACTAACCCCAATAAGGCAGTTCGGCGGGTGTGGGTTGGCAGATCTGGCCAATCGCCAGCAACAGCTGCCCGCTTAGCGCCGCATAACGCCGCCTAGAAGGCCCCCATGTTCCTTCTGGAAGCTTTCCTGATCAGGATGCCCAGCGTGGCGATGCGCTGAGCCTCTGACGCCAGTTTTTAGGACTGCGCATTTCGAAGTTATACACGTACGTGCCAAAAGCACGTCGCCAGTGGGAAATTCCATTCGAGCGCCACACGCCGTAACAGTGAATTGGTACAGAGTACGTGTTAAGGAGTGGCGCAGGAAGAATTCGATCTCCAGTCGTTCGACTCGGTCAGGCCCAGCGGGCGCCAGTCCAAGGATGGCTAGCCCCAGGCTAGACCTGTTCGGGCACAGTGCTCGCTCGCAGTCCCGTGCCTTCTTCGCCCCCTCCCAGCACACAGTCAAGTCTCTTTTCTCTCTCCCTTCCTTCCTCTCCTCCTCCAGTCTGCCGCCGCATGAGCTCTGCCAGAACAGCATCTTTGTTTCCCCCTGTTTTGGCCGCCACTACCGGTCTTTGGTGTCCTGTCTCGCGGCCGGCGCCAAACGGTGCGTAGGCTCTTGGCCCTGTTGGCTTTGCCTTGTTCTTTTTTTTCCCTCTGTTGCTTCTTCTACCGCGTCGTTGCGCTCCCTCTCCACTCTACAACCCGCTGTTATTTCTCCCGTTTTGCTTCCCACTCTGCAACAAATTCATTCAATTGTTGCAATTGAGTGTTGTATTTGTTGTTATTGCCGTCGGGAGAAGAAAAGCAAGAATTATATTCTTGTTTTCTTAAAAGAAATTGAAAAGACGACGATTGGCATTGCCATTCCCTCTGTTGTCGTCCCATGCACCCACCCGTTTGGCTGCGTCACCACTTTGCGTTGACGGCCACTTCCATACCACCTGACCTTACCTTGTCCCTGTCGGTATATATTTGCGCGCAGAGTCGCATGTGTGATTTATAGCATCCGCGACAATGTTGATCGACGGCGAGAAGTGGGCTTGTGAAGCTTGCGTCCGGGGCCACCGAGTCAGCGGCTGTCACCACAGCGGTAGGCAACCAACTTCTGTTGACTCATTCTCACGTGTACTGACTCCTCTTAGATCGGAACCTCGTTCACATCAACAAAAAGGGCCGGCCAGTCTCCCAATGCCCTCACTGCCGCGGCCTGCGCAAGTCGAGAACAACCCACACCAAGTGCGACTGCGGGGACAAGAAAAAGGACCACCATGTCGCCGGCCACCTGGAGCACGAGAAGAGCGAGCACAAGTGTCGCTGCCTCCACGGCCAACGCTGTACATGCGCCTTGAAGAAAGAGCAGCACTTGGACCCCGTCCCAGAAACCGGTCTTCCTCCCGCTCCCTCTCCAGCTGTGACGGAGATGCGCAAACCTCGCCTGACGTCAACCAAGTCCGAAAGCACTTTGACTGTCTTCCGAGACGGTCACCACAAGCCAATGCACAAACACAACGATATGGCTCACAAGTGCGGCTTGCCCTACACCATCCCACGAAACCACACTATCCATGGCACATCCGACTTGGCCCAGCGGTCCGCAGATCACCTACCGCTCACTCTCAGCCAGACAGCCGATATCAAGTCATCTTTCACCCTTGATCTCGAGTCTGATGGCCAACGTGCTGCTCCTCGACAGGTCAAATCGGAGCATAGCTCTCCCGTGATGGGCGCCATGGCGGCTCCAGAGCAGATCAACACTCAGATTCCCCCTCTTGATCTAACTTCTTTCGCCGCATTTGGCACCACAAACCCATCGTCGGATTCGCTAAGCTCGTTTTTCCAAGAGCCATGTCAAGACCCATGGCTGGCGTCACCTGATACCGACCTCTCCATGGCTGCAGGCGCATTCAACGCCCCGCCAGTCGATTGGTCGAGCTTTCCGTTGTCGTCGACCGGGGTTACGACCACAGTCAGTCAGGCCCCATCGTACGCCAGTTTCGATTTGAACAACATGAGCAACCCCAGCTACCCTGGTCTGACCGCCTCTTCTTCGGGAGACATTTCCGAGGTTGACGACTTTGGTCCCCTTCCAAGCCTGGGTGCGTCGAGCAACGACCTCCATGACCTGCACAGCATCAGTGACAGTTCCGACGTCGATCAGTATCGGGTCAGCTCAGCTTCGTCGTTTGCAGGCTTGCCGCAGGCCCAGCTACTGTCGTCGAACAACTTGGAGTCTATCAACATCGACGATTTTCTCAAGTCTGCCAACGAATCGACGGCCGTTCTCGAGCAACAGCTGCAAGCTAGCATGGCCATGGAATCCAAAGCTTTGTCTGCGCCGCAGCAACAAAGTTATTCAATACCACAAGACCAAGCCTATCCCACTAGCGAACCCACTACTTCTACAACTGGCCTGGAGATTGACGCGTCACAGAGCGATCTAAACGACATGTTTTGGGCGTCAACCATCTTCAACACATCCATTCCGCCCTCGATGCCCACCTCTGCTGCCGAAAACCCCTTTTCGCAGCCACCTTGGGCGACCTAACTCCGTCCCTCCCCATGAAGGGCAGTAGCCATTGTCGTCTCGTGGGACGCGAAAAAAGATGGCTCTGTACTCTCCATGGCACCTTACCACCACCTCCCGCTCCGTCATAATGACCTTGATGAGAGATGATGATAACGTGATTTTAGATACCAGATAAAGCCTGCGAGCTACTGTTTTGCTATATTACGTTGTTTATTGTTTGTGTGTTTTTTTGTGTCTGTCCTGTCATTTGTAATCTTTTATACGCTTGCGATTGAATAGTTTAGGTACTGTTCAATGGGTGGCGTATCCCGCCTCTGCTACAGTAACATGCGGGTATGATATTGGTCATATTTTTGGATATTTTTGTTTTAGGTGTTTAAAAAGAATAGACTTGCTATTATTCTTATACTATTATTCCTCCAGACTTTTTATTCTATCAACTGTATAACAAAACAGCGAGGTAGCCCAGTAAACACGTGCATCATCAATGACACGTCGTTGTTATTAGTACGTACGTAGTACGTACATACTATTATTAAACCCACATGCATACCTACAAAAGCTTAGCAACAAAGAATCCCAGTCGTCATCCCCCTTGCGTCAGTCAATCAATTCACCCGCGTTGATTGATCATTGACCCCGAAATCTATTAATCTAGCGGTGAACCCCCATTGCAGACATGCAGCCAATACGTCCGGGGTTTGGGAAAAAGCTTGATTTTGGACTGTGCATATGTAAGTACGGAAATTGGGGTATTTGGAGTGGGGGATGATACATAATTTCTGTTACTTAATTGTTACCCTGGTTTTTTTTTCTTCTTTTTTTCTTTTCTTTTTTTAAAATAAAATTGTTGGGTGTAAATGTTCCCAGCTGCCAGTGTGGGATGTAATACTGCAAGGGATCAATGACTGGGAATGGGATTGATCCATGCATCAATTGATGACATTAATGTGCTAGACTAGGCCATTTGGTTTTTTCAAATGTTACACGGCGTTGTAGTGAAGGTGGCTGGCTGTACAGTGGGTGTGTTCATCTTCTGGATGTCAGTAACAGAATTCGTTGCCTTTGGAATACTTCATTTCAATGTTAATAATTATAATCCTGATGTGTATTTGCTATACCAAAATGATATATCTCTATAAATCAACCCCATATATATATATTCTCATATACATATTTTGTATGCAAATGAAAAAAAAAATCACCGATACTTATCCATAAACTCGCCATGAAACTTGGTAATCCGCTGCACCCACTCTGTCCCGGGCGCCAAAAATGTCGTCCGGAAATGCAGCGTGCCTTCCTTTTGTCCAAATCCAGAACCGGGAACGACACAGATGCCCGTGGCATCCAGCAGCGCGAGACAGTAGAATTCGTCGGCTTTTTTGCCGGCGGCTTCGGCGGCTGCGATGGCTTTGGCGGGGAGGGTTATGGTGGGGAAGAGGTACATGGCGCCCTGGATCTTGTTAGTTACATATAGATAAGGGGAAACGGGTAAGGCTTACCTGTGGCTCCTGGCAGTCGACACCTTCCATCTTCTGGAAAGCTTCATACAGGGCAAAAGCGCGCTGCTTCAGCCCATCCTTGATGCCATTGTACTCCTCGTTGTACAGCTCATAACTCGGATCGCCCTTTTTGGGAGGATTGACCATCAACTCAACCAAACACTGGCCAATGACCGAAGGACACAGCATGATGCTAATAAACTTGTAGATTTGGGCCTGCACATCCGGATGGAAATTGACCAGCTCAAAGTATCCGCCGCGGTGGCCGCATTCGCCCACCATGCCCTTGGAGACACTGTGCAGCGAGACCAGCTCGATGTTGTCGTATTTACCGGCGACTTCTTGCTGCAGCTGGCGCAGGCGCTTTTTGAACGAGGTGTGCTCGCCAATGAACACATTGGTCTGGTAGACCTCGTCGGCCATGATGACTAGTCGCTCCTCGACGGCGAGGTCGAGCACGCTCTTGATATCGTCTGGGCTCAGACTGGCGCCTGTCGGGTTGCCCGGGTTGATCACCACAATAGCGCGCACGTCGATGCCCTGGGATTTGGCCTTGGCGACGGACTCGCGGATCGCGTTGACGTCGGTACCCCATGCTTTTCCTTCTTCCAGGTAGTAAGGCACGTAGTGGGCGTTGAGAAGCGAGAGTGTGGCGGTGTACAGAGGGTACTGCGGAATCGGCACCAGGACTCCAGACGACTTGTTCTCACAGATGACATTGAGCAGCGTGTTGACTCCCGAAGAGGCACCGCCAGTCAGGAAGATATCCTTGGCCTCTGCCGGAAACCCATCACGCTCCTCCAGAAACTTGGCCACGCTCTCGCGCAGCACGGGGGCTCCCTGGCTGTGGCTGTACGCGCCCACGGTCTGCACCGCCTTTAACAGCGTCTTTGCGCGGTCAATAACGTCCTGCTTGTACCCAAAGCTGGACTTGAGCGCCTCCTCGTTGTCGAGTAGGGCCGGGTATTCCAGAATACTGAGCACCTGGCGGAAAAAAGTGATGGGCTTCTGGCCCAGCTGCTGCGGGTTGCCGATGTTGGCGAAGATGATGTCGTCAAAGGGTAGCGATTTGTCGCCCTTTCCCAGGCGCTCCTTGAACTCCTCGGCCTTTATTGCCAGCTCTCCGCGCACGGCATACTGGGCATCGCGCACCTCGGGGCGGATGTTCTCGTATGTGAGTCGGTGAGTGGCCATGTTGCGACTGTTAAGAATGAATGGATATGCCCGGGTTACTGTACCATGAAATCAGCAAGATGAGATATATGCAATATGTAGCGTATGCGTATGTGTATGTGCGTGTGTATATATATACAACAAGAAAACAAAATATATAAACGATATAAAACGAAGAAATCCCGGCCCGCGATCACACGCCTCGCAAAAATCAGCGAGCGAGAGGGGTTTAGTGTGGGGTATAAGGACTTGTCACTTATGGAGTGGAGCAGGGCGACGCCAATAGCAGCCAATTCAGGGCTCTCAGGCTCAAAGAAGAGGCATTTAAATAACGTGGATATGCGTACCTGATCTCGGTTTCCCGCGGCCTGCTGCCGGCTGGCGCTGGCCGGAGAAAAGTAAGGATGAGGAGCATCGTTGTCGCGGGCTCTGGACCAGTCGCGAGACCGGGATGGGCCTGAAATGCATTGTGAGGTAGTCAGAAAAGAGAGAACAGATTAAGGAATTAAAAATAAGTAAATAAAACAGATGAAGAACCAAACGAATGGATGGAAAACACGCAGCAGAGGCCGTATCGTGCTGGGAGTCTTGAAGTTGTTGAAGATAACGGTAGGCGGTGAGCCTGGAGTCCGGCCGGAGTCGGGGCGCTTCGCCGCTTCGGGACCGGTGAGTCTTGATTTATATATGCACGTACAGTATATGCAGGTCAGCATTACGAGACACTAATACTTGTTTACGACGAATCATTAATTATTCTTGTCTATGGCTCAACATGATGCACTGTGGTCATTCGAGAAGACTATGTATTATACAGCTCTACTCTTAACTCCGCTCGCTTCCCCGCAGTCGCACATTCTGGCCGTACTTTTGCAGCTTGGTGATCAGAGCATCGCCCTGCTTGACAAAATCAGAGTACTGCTTGTTCTTGTCGTCTGGGCGGTTCGTCTCAATGACTCCGTTGACGCGGTCAATCGTGCATGCTATCCGCTCGGCGGCAATGAATTTGGACAGGTCCCTACAGTGTCAAGGTCAGAAGAATAGTCATACGGAAGGGATCATAAGAGGCCATACTTGTCTAGAAAGTCGACAGTGACACCAAAGTCTCCTGCCATGCTGCTCAGCCCGACCACCCGGTAGCTCTGCAGCAGTTGCTGGTAGCCTCTCAATCGCATCTCACGGACAAACCAGGCGCGGTGCTCGTACAGGTAGCGATCCTGGCTGAGGAAGTTGTCCTCTACAGCCGCCAGCGCGACGAAGAACGATCTGTAGTTGCCGCCGTAGAGACTGCTCACCAGATTGGCCAATGGCGAGAAATCAATCGGCCGCTCACTTTCTGCCTGCGCACTGGATCCCGTGCCCAGGCTGGTCAAGTTGACGGCAGTGGATGCCGTTCCAGGAGTGGAACTCGACGGCACATCTTTCATCTCTTCGTCTCCGGCGCCAGGGCCAGAGGATACCGCGCCGGACAGGGCGGACAGTACATCTTCACCCTCGCCGAGAATGGCGCGGATTTCCGGGGCGTCGACAACCTTGGCTTTGAAGTCGACTCGCTTGAGCGAAAGAGAGCCTGCTAGAACAGCGTAGATGACAAGGGAAGAATAGCTGCACAGCTCATAGCTTGTAAAGGTAGACAAACTGTCGAGCAAAAGAGGCGCAGCCAAGTTATAAGAACGGATGGTGAGGAGATGAAGGCCCTTGTAGGCCTTGAGACGATTCCTCCGGTCCCAGTCACCACCGCTCTCCACCAGGGCATTCGCACGCTCCACAGTATTCTTCACGAAGACCTTGTCGCCAAAGAATAGACCAACACGGATCATGGCCAAAACAAGGTCGATTTTCGTTCCCAGGATATTAGTCTTTTCGAGCACTGCTTCGTACGTCTGAATAGCTTTGTCCTATCAAAAATACCATGTCAATATAGTCAACTAAAAAATATATGGACAAGACACAATACCTTGTCTCCCACGCGAGCCCAGAACTCTGCGCGTTTTCCCTGGGCAGCAAGCACCTCGGTCTCGCCCGCGGCCTCGGCAGCCTCGTCCTCCTCCTTCTGGTACGACTCGAGCTCCTTCTTATTCTCCTCCTTTAATGTGTCGTAAAGCTTCTCATCCCACGGAAAGTCCACCCGCTGGGGCATCTTGCGTCCGGTGAGCAGGTTGGACGTGATGGTCGGTCGGCCAGAAACACCAGCTCCGTTGGTCGATGGTTGTTGGGCAACGCCTTCGCCCGAGGCATTCAAGATCCCATCAGTGGGGTGTGCAAGGTGCCGGTAGAGAGGGGCCATCTTGTGTTCCTTGATGGCATTCTGAAGCCTCTTGAGGGAGTTTTGTCGGATTGTCGAAGCGCATGATGGGTTGGAGAGGTTGAAGACGTCCTGTGCGAGGGACAGGTCGGGGTACTTGGCGTATTGGGGGTCGGCCATGATGGCGGTGAAGGTATATAATAAGAAAGTGTGGGAAAGTAGAGAGACAGTTGGATCCTTTCTGAATCGAAGAGGATGACCAGACTGTGCTGAGGGATGGGAGGAAGAGCAGTATGGTGCGATCACTCGATGACGGAGCTTGCGTGGATCAGCAGTGCCTGAGCTTCGCGGGGAGTTGTTTTTCCGTTCCGCGGCGAGGTACATGTATCGCTCGGCAACTCAACATTGGATTTCCACCTCATGTATCTCATTGTAATCAGTGTTAATATCAGTCGTTTTTGTGTATTATCTTCTTGTAACTTAAATCTGGCTAGTTGGTCGCAGATTGATTCTTTTATTCCTCGGAGGCTATATTTCAAATGTTTCCAATCAATATCAATTGATTATTCAATAATGCGATATATATTTCGCAAAGAGCAGGGTCTTAGTCTGGCTCAATGAAACATTTGAAATCCACTAGAATTTATAACGTTTGAATAATAAATAAATAACTTTCCAATGTCCTAATTCATCCAATATAATGTCAAATACTAAACATAGGTTAATATACTATCAACATTGATCATATTGATTTTCAAAACATGTCTATAGATTCTATGTTTTCCATAAGCCAACCAACATGTATAGGTAGCAAAAAGACAATGCTTGACCCAAAGGTAACCAGAACGGTGACCATCAACTGTTAAGAGCGACTGTATTGTTTTCCTCTGAAATGATGATAAATAAAGGTTGAGGTCAATTTACTGAGCGAGAAGACTCAAGACATGAAAGAATGACCGTGGCCTGGTGGATAAGAACTTTGTTAGAAATACGGGACTAGTTTTAGTGTCTCGTCACTAGTAGAAGTGTAGAGATAGAAGCCCTTTAAAAGGACGCAAATAATGCCGGGTTTAAACTAGTTGATTTCAAAGGTGCACGTGGTGGCTTTTGTTAAAAAAAATGTATCTTCCAACAAGACCGAAAAACAGCTTCCAGATCAAGAAAACCGTGCTATTATCGGTCGAGAACACGACTCTGGCTTTTAGAAAAGGCGGCCGATTGTGTTTTAATATGTAATATTACCACGTACTGTAACTGGCATTTATCTGATCTGACCAACGGCCGCAGAAACGGCCCTAATCAGTGGATCTAAAAAGCTTAGCATCGGACGTACACGCAGACCGCAGCAGCTACAACGTGCGCGCTACGGCAAAGTTCGTTGCATTTTTACCTCCAAAAGCCTATTAATATCTGGGCGAGTGAGGAGGCATCGAGCCAAACGGTGCGAGAACCAGGAAACGCGTCGCTTTGGGTTGGGCGGAGATTGCCGATGACCAGGCTAGCCAATGCAAGGAAATTGTTGTGTGGGAACCGACACTCGTCCATTGGCCAAGCGACTCGACCCTAAATTAGTCCTTCTTAGAAAGCTCTTAGTGCTTTTTCCAGAGCTTCGCCAGGAATCCTGTCATGACTGACTGGCCCAATCAATGCTGGTCTCTGTCACGGCGTCGCCGCCCATGCAAGGAAACAAGCGACAGTCACGAGGGGCGCCGTCCGCCCACGTGCCTGCTGCTTTGGGCAGTCGAGTACGGACGGATGTAACGCGACTGCTCTTTGTCTTTGTCTTTTTCTTTTTCTTTCTCTTTCTTTTTTCCTTTTCTCGTTGTTGGATGCTTCAACTTCCTTTCGAGGCCCTTTCCCCCGCCGTCTTCGTGGCCTCTCTTTGAATACGCCCTGCACTGTATCCATCAGAGACAGGCTATCCTCGCTGCCCTCCCAACATGGAATACAACAGCCCTGTCAATGAAAAGATGGAGCCAGCTCCCCAGCTGGATGCCGATCTGGAGGTCCATCGTGTTCCCTTGGATGCGG
The DNA here is from genome assembly GCA_000985935.1 of Talaromyces islandicus. Lineage (NCBI taxonomy): Eukaryota > Fungi > Ascomycota > Eurotiomycetes > Eurotiales > Trichocomaceae > Talaromyces > Talaromyces islandicus. Next base: position 4,514,258 of record CVMT01000001.1, on the reverse strand, counting down.
TGCCCAAATCCCGCTGGGAGCGCATGTGGCCTGTCATTGCTTGTGGTGCCGGTCTGTTCTCGGACGGCTACTTAAACGGGGTGCGCGTCGACTTTTTTGCATGCAAAAAGTTATATTGAGTTGAACTGCTAACCGGACTTCCCAGGTCATTGGCCCTGTCAATACCATTCTGAGCACCCTCTACCCCGAGACATATAGCTCATCGCCCGCGAGTCAAAACGTTTCGTCTATCGCATTCGTCGGTACCGTCGTCGGCCAATTGGCCTTTGGCTTCACTAGTGACTACTGGTCCCGCAAGTGGTCGCTGTTCATCTCGACAATCATTCTCATCGTCTTCGCTGCCCTGAGTGCCGGTTCGTATGGATACCACGACAGCCAGACGGGCCTTTTCGCTGCCCTGACCGCCTATCGCTTTTTCCTGGGTATTGGTATCGGTGGTGAATACCCCGCCGGTTCAGTGGCTTGCGCCGAAAGCACCGGCGAGCTGAGCTCGGGAAGCCGAAACCGTTGGTTCATTATCTTCACCGACTTCATGATTGACTCTGGATTCGTGGTCGCCGCAATTGTGCCCACTGTCCTCGTCGCCATCTTTTCCACTGACCATCTGCGTGCTGTCTGGCGCATTGCTCTTGGCCTGGGGGTCATCCCCCCGCTGAGTCTCTTGTGGCTGCGATACAAGTTGCAGGAGCCCGAGGAATTTAACCGCGAGCGCATGCGCAAATACCCCTACTGGCTGATTCTCAAGTACGTCTACCTGTTTTGTTGTTGACAAAGAGTTGATAGCTTACCAATACCATGATAGGTTTTACTGGAAGCGACTGGTTTGTCTCCCGGGTCAGTTCCGTGATACCTGTCTGTTCGCTAATCTTGGAAATAGGCCGTCGTCAGCTTGATTTGGTTTCTTTACAACTTCTCCTCGTTCTCGTTCAGCATCTACTCGTCTAGGTGGATCCAGATCATCATCGGTGATGACGCCCCGCTATGGAAGACTTTTGCTTGGTCTATTGTTACCAACGTCTTCTACCTCCCTGGGTCTCTCGGAGGAGCTTTCCTGAGTGACTGGATCGGCCCCAAGGCTACCCTGGGCTGGGGTGTTTTTGCCCAAGGGGTGGTGGGGTTCATCATGACCGGCGCTTACAAGCAACTGGCGACACCCGAGTATGTTGCAGCATTCGTCGTCGTTTTCGGGTGAGTTTCGCATACGTATAAGCGTTGGGACATAAATTGACGGCGGGATAGTATCTTCTCCGCCCTTGGAGAGCTGGGCCCGGGTGACAACATCGGTCTGCTTGCATCCAAGAGCTGCTCGACTTCGGTTCGAGGCCAGTATTACGGAATTGCGGCCGCTATCGGAAAGGTATTTAGTATCTCCGTGGTATAAGTTGGTAGTGGTCTGACATTGATATCAACCCAGATTGGCGCTTTTGTGGGCACCTACGTCCTTCCAATTGCCCAAAAACACGCCCCGAATGCGACTCGCGCTGGCCAGGATCCATTTCTGATTTCCAGCTCGCTCTGCATTTTCAGCGCCTTTCTTTGCTGGGCGTTTGTGCCTTATATTGGACAGGTCAGTAACCAGATTTTTGTTTTGCCATTTTTTCTGTAGGCTGACAGCTTGTATAGGACACAATCTCGGAAGAGGACATTCGCTTCCGAGAATACTTGGTCGCTAACGGATACGATACATCCACCATGGGCAACAAGCCTGCCGAAGAGTAAAGCCTTGTATTTTTACTCTCGCTTGATGCCCCGGATGAGTAGCCAGAACCGACGTGTTCTCTTCAGCTATGATATCTGTCCTATTTGTAGCTCGACCCTTGTTGGCTTCTTGGCGGTGTTTCTTTATCAGAGGCCGCGGGGGGTTCGAGTAGACTTGTAAAAATTTCGGAGAAGCGTAAGCAGCAATGTGTACCAGTCAATAGTAAATGTAATCCCTCACGCGACTTTGGCGGTTTGACACAAAAGACATGGAAACGTCATACATGTAACAAATATCCATTGATGCACGTGCAATTGGGCAAATGTTTACTGCTAGTATTGCCTGCTATTCACCAAATCCAACGGAAAATGATCAATTGATAATAATCAAATGACAGTATGTAGCAGTGGAAGTAAAACGAAGGCAGCATACCCCACAGGCAAAAGCCGACCACACGCTCTGCCTCGGCTCGGGAAAATCGGAGGAGACCCCGGAATCAGTCAATTGCCGCGCTAGCAAGGAAGGGAACGCGGGATGGGCTGTCAGGTCCCCTTCCCGATCCATCGCGACATCTTCTTTTCCTTCCTTTCCTTCCTCTTTTCATCCAGTCCTGTCTTCGGATTCCAGTCCAGTTTGTTTCCACGGCACTGGATATCACCAGGCTGATTTCTGTCTTCGGGCTATTTAATTCTGTTTCTGATCGCCGAGCCTGCTCTTATCGTGCTTGTTGTGATTGCGGATTCTTGCACGTGAAAGTCCAAGGGAAAAAGACATCTGAGAAAGCTGCTCAAGATGGTCGCTGACGCTGTTGTCTACCACCCCTCGGTGGCTCACTACTTGCGCTTTGTCGCTACTACTCGTAAGTGCCACTTTGATGATTGTATATGGTTGTTTATGGTTGTCGCACGTTGCTCGCATACACGGGCTGCGGTTGAAACTGGAGAGGGACAAAAAAGAAATGAAAGGAAAAGGCAAGGTCTCTAGCTAATTTGTGCAGTCGGTCGTGACAAGGTCCTGAGAACGCTGCAATACTTTGCCCGCTTCTACTCCTGGTATCTCTTCCGCACCAACAACACCAAAGCCGCCATTGCCCCCTGGGACGCCCTCAAGAAACAGTTCGGCTTGACGCGAAAGGTGCTCCGCGCCGGTAAATTTGTTGAGCACCTCAAGGCTGCTGCCGTCGCCTTCGACAACAAGAACCCCGCCGACCCCGTCCTGAAGAACCTGGCCATCGGTCGCCAGCTCGGATACGCGGGATACCTGGGTCTCGACGTCTTGACGCTCGTCGACGCCCTCGGCTTCAAAAAGTTTGAAAGCGCAAAGAAGCTCCAGGAACACGCCTACCGTGCGTGGTTCTCTGGACTTGTCTTCAGCTTCGTTGCTGGTGTCTACACACTATACCGCCTGAACGAGAAGGAGAAGACCGTCGACAGGAAGGAAGGAGAGGGAGTTGTCGAGGCCAAGAAGATTGAGAGGTTTGCTGCCTTCCACAGCTTTGTCTATGGTCAACGAGCTAACTGTCTTTAGGGAACGCGTCGCTGCTCGCATCCAGCTCGTTTCCGATGTCTGCGATCTGACTGTTCCGATTGCGGCCCTTGGTTATGCTAACCTCGACGACGGCATTGTCGGTATTGCTGGTACCATCAGCTCCTTGATTGGTGTCTGGTCGGCCTGGAAGAAGACCGCTTAAGCGATTTGAGCTGGAGCAGGAATGTGAAATGCTGTCGAACTGTCAAACTGACGAAAAAAATCCAACGAATCATCAAGGACTCAACTATACGAGTTGTCCAAGGGCCTGCCCCTTGTCACTTTTTCTTCTTTTCCCCTTTCTTTTTTTTTTAATAACGTGTCCATTGGTTTGATGTGTATATCCATTTTGCAGGAAAGAGGGAATTCTGCTTTTTTTATGGACCCGTTCTTTCTAAGATTAGTATATAGTAGATGTACCGTATTGCATTGACATTGGTCTATTATGCCATGGGCATGCCTATATAAGCAGTGTTGGTTATCCAAGTATCTACAGTCTAGACTTGCTGTGCTGATCCGTTCTATGTAGTATGAGACCTGTCTTATTGGTGATCGCCATGGCTTCGTCAACGTCTACGTACTTAATACGTACTAGTCGTCCCACTAACTAGTACTCGCCATCGAACCATAAAAACCTATTTTTAACTTGACTGGCTTTTTTTTTTATTATTATTATGACGCGTGCTGTTTTTGTACATTCTTCGCTGCGGCAGCCCGAGAATCAAGCTTTCTCTTGGCAACCACATTCAGTCATGGGATGCTCCACTGTGAGTAGGGTTATGCAGATATGCACGTACAGTACACTACTATTTGTAGGAGATAAGAAATATTGACATGTGCAGTTTTGAGAGTACGTGATTGGCTAGTGGAAGCAAGATTTGTATGCCTGGGTCTTTTTGGGTGTGATAAAGCCTTGATAGAACCTGTATCGTTCATACACACAGACATGAACTCTGGGTAACTCTTTGGCGTCTTGCTTCTATCTATACCTATGGTTCCATCCATAAAACCAACCAGTTTATATACTCGTGATAAACAAGCCCCCTCAAACATGCACAATTACCCAACATACCAACCCGAACGACATTTCCCAATCGGGAAATCCAGGGTACGCAAGCCCGCTGCAAGGCAGGCACGCGGGACCCACTGCGCTGCATATTTCAGACAAGCTCATCACCTTTTCTCTCCTTGCCTACTATGTACGTACGTACTCTGTATCTCTATCTCTCTCTATCTCCCACGAAATCTGGGCTGAGCTCCCCTTGCTTGGCATGCCATTCCTGTGCTCGTCATCGCCCCCATGCCTGGTCGTCGTTGTTGTTGGCCCTCAATGGAGCATGGAGATAACAGTGTTCTGCTCGGCTGACTAGTTGATTTGCATTGATGATGGCCTGGACCCGGAGAAGAAACTCTTGTGATCGAACTGTGAGTGTCAAAAAAGGCAGTATCTCGCCAAATGCTATCTTGTGGTTCTGAGGACCGACCCTCGCATATGGGAGAGTCGTCTTAGACTGCTCATCAAGGAGTTGCGGTTTTAATCATAGCCCAAAATGTTGAAACCCATCTTGGACATTGATAATCTCAATGTCTCGTTGGCCGTGTTTGGTATTGTCCAGTTCACCTATTGCAGTGCATTATACAGTGGATTGACTGAATCATGACTCGACAGGTTTGTTTATTCTGGCGTATGGGTATCTTTCGGCAAAAATCCAGCAAACATTGTATCTGGGCGAGGCTTGTTAGTTCTTTTGTTCAGACTGTCCGAGTAGTTTCTAACTGTCGCAGTGCCGGCGTTTGTGCTTGGGATCGTGTTTGGACCGTCTGCTAGCGATTTTATGAGCGTTTCCGACTGGGATCGAGATGGGGTTTACCATAGCACGCACAAGGTCGCATATGTAGGCAAACGCACACAAACTCATAGAGAGAGAGGGAGAGAAATGGTACAGTGCTAATAATGGTTCAGGACCTGTCCCGCCTTATCATTGGCATTCAGCTCGTCAAGGTTGGCTATGAGTTGCCGAAGCAGTACCAGAAACAGCGGGCGATGGAAATGACCATCTGCCTGTTTCCTGTAATGGCCATGATGTGGCTGTGTACAACGGGGTGTATCAAACTGATTGTCCCAAACATATCGGTAGTAAGTATTACTTTCTTGGAACACAGGACAAGATATTTCCAGCTCACTCCACAGGTATCGGCATTGATAATCGCATCGTGTGTCAGCTGCACCGATCCCATTCTTTCCCAAGCTATCGCCAAAGGCCCGTTTGCTGAAAATTATGTGCGCCGACCACTTCGCGAATTTATATCTTCAGAGGCTGGAGGGAACGATGGATTTGGATTTCCGTTTTTGCTTTTTGCCGTCGCTCTACTACGGTATGCGGGAACACGAGAGAATGCAACCTCTCTCGACAACATGGATCACGCCGAGGGCATTCCTGACCAGCTGGGAGGGGGAGATATGGGGAGATATGGAGGAGGCCTGGAAACTGCCTTGAAGCATTGGCTCATTGAAGGGGTTGTTTTCATGGTGCTCTTGGGGCTTGCGTATGGTGTGTTTTTGGGTTGGGTCTGTCGTGTGTTGTTGAACCAGGCACTTAAAAGGTTTGTTTTTGATATGCCGTTGAAGAACGCTTGTTGATTTTCGTAGGAGATGGGTCGACAATGAAAGTTATTTTCTTTTTCCGTTTGCTATCGGGGTGAGTGGATGATTATACAAAGACAAGTTGCAGCAACTAACCGGCAATAGATCTTCATCGTCGGCACATGTGGCTGCTTCGGAGCCGACGACACGCTTGCTTGCTTTGTGGCTGGAAACGCGTTAAACTGGGATGGCCGGTTTCTGGCAGAAGCACATCTCAGACATGACTCGTTCAATAATATTATCGAGAGACTCCTGAACTTCGTGGGATTCATGTTTATCGGCCTTAATATGCCATGGGAAGAGCTCACTTTACCTGAAAAGGTCGAGATCAATGGACTCACTGCGTGGCGACTCGTTGTGCTGGGGCTTCTCGTGTTGGTTCTGCGGCGCATCCCGGCTATTATGCTCACGTACCGGTTTATACCAAAGGTGTGTCGTGACTGGAAGGAGGCGCTGTTTTTGGGGTATTTTGGGCCGATAGGTTTGTTTACACACCACGTCTAGGTAAATTACTAACAGATCGCAGGCATTGGTGCGGTATCCTACGCCGAATTTGCCAGGGAACTCTTTCCTAATCCGGGTCAGAGCGACGAGGAGATTAACAACCTAACTAGAGCCATTATCCCAGGTACGCTTTTACCATCTAGCAAATCTCACCATCGGCTGATATAAAAACAGTGGTGTACTGGCTCGTCTTTTGCTCCATCATTATCCACGGCATTTCCGTGCCAATCCTAAACGCGGCCTACAAATATTTCAAAGTTCAGCCCATACACGATGAACCGGTCGAGATATTATTACTCTCAAACAACGAACCTCTTCCAGCAAACAGCACTGCTTGCCCGCATCGGCATGCCGCCGTGCTCAATAACCGCTTCTCGCGACAAGACGGGCAAGAAGACGAGCTAGAAGCCGAGGAAGTGCGGCGAGCAGCAGCAGCAGCAGCGACGACACAAAGAGAATCCGGGTTTGTGCATCATCGGCGCTCGACGCATGCTTCGGATGAGAGTGTGTTGCTAGGGGATAGCAGCGATATGAGCATGGTTACGCCGATGGATAGTACCCCGTCATCAGTACAACAGTCGGGCCGGGTTATGCGGAATATGGTTTGAGTTATTTTTGGTAAGAGGATTGTACTTTTTTTTTTTTAAAAATTGGATAGAAGAAATAATGTATTGTATGTATACACTGGCATTTGACCTGAATTTGAATTTGGTGAAGGTTTGTTTATTGATAGATATCTACAAAGGAAAATTGTATAGCAGTATTTAGTTAGCTTTGTTCCATTCCAATCCACTTTCACTGGCAAAATACGGATGTTGGTAGAAGTAGTCGATTAAACGGGGCAGCTCTGTATTCCATATTCCCATCAGCACACCTCGTATATTTAAAAATAAAAAGAAAGAAAAAAAGTCGACAATACGTACAGCGCCGCAGGAACCGCAGCTCTTGGTCTCGCCTGCAATCGAGGCACCACACTTGGGGCAGCCGTTGTGGGACATTTTTTTTGTCTGTTAGTATTGTTAGCAGGCTGTTGTGACAGTGAAGGAGGCCGGGAGGGGACGTTGGAATGAACTCACGGGTTTGCCGAGAATGGGTGTAGATAGTATTTGCTTCGAAGTGAATTCAACGATATTGGATATTATTTGTAGAAGAATAGATGGAGGGAGGAAGAAACCAGGTATATAAACAAATTCCTCCAAGGAACCCCCCACCTTACTGACAGCAGCGGGGCAGTGATTCGCTGGAACCCCACCAGGGCCATAGTCATGCTGGGTGGCCGTGTGACCGGGCCTTATCGTGGCCAAACCCTAAAAGTACATGGTACTAAGGATGTATGTATTATTACTACTATGTCAGATTGATAAACAAGCAGGCAGGCAAGTTGGTTTGGATTTATTGCCTATTCAATACTATCGTTCTAAGGTAAACATAATCGAAACATAAACTAGACCATAAGTAGACCTGAGTCAAGATAAGGAAAAAACACCATGCCCAGCAAACACCTTTGCAGGAACAACCAAAGCCGCACCCACAAGACAGCACACACCACTAAACACAGAAACCTGCGTGAACGACTGATACCGCGATACCATAGCACCACTCGCCGGCGGTCCCGCCAGTGCCGCAAACGCCATCGCCCCAAACGCCATACCCAAGTACGTGCCAATGTTTCTCGGATCCTTGGGCACGGAGCTAATAGCAATTGACTGTCCCGAAACAATCCCGCCAGAGAAAAACCCAAATAGCGCGGTGATTACAATGATGGATGCGTTGCTGTGGCAGGCTTGCCAGCACAGGGCTAGTACGCCGCTGGTAAACGCCGCGAAAGCGAGCATATTGAGACGCCCCCATTTATCGGCCATGATTCCCGTCGTTATACGCCCCGGGAACGAGGCTGCGTTGAGAATGGCAACCAAATAAAACGCCAGTTTGGAGCTCATTTGGTTTGCGATTGCGTAGCTCGGGAAATAGAACATCGGAGGGTACATTCCCAGCGTGGCGAAAAAGCATGCAGCAACTAGCACGATGTATTCTGGTTGTTTGAACGCGGAGAACATGAATAAAGAGGACCTGCGAGGCGGGAGACGAGCTCGGATGAATATGCTAGATGGCAAAAGCAAGGCGAGCGTGATGAATCCGAGGATTCGCACTGCCCAGCCAAACCCGATGGTACTGTTGTGTAGTAACTCGTTCAGTGCAATTGGGAGAACAACACCGCCGAGAGACGAGCCTGCAACGCCTAGGCTCATAGCCACGCCCCTTTTCTTGCGGAAGTAGTGGCCTACCGCGGAGATTCCGGGGGAGAAAGTCATTCCAGCCGATAGTCCGCCGAGGATTCCTTGGGCGAGGATAAGTTGCCAGAGGGTTTTGCATATGCTGTTCATCATGATGGAGAAGACGTAGACTAACGCGGGGATTCGCATGGTCTATAAAAGGTTAGCTTTTCATACACTCTAAGGGGCGGGAGAGAGAGTATGTGGAAAATGTTACTGTTGCTCCATATCTATCAAACAGCGGCCCTCCAATAAGAATTCCCCCAAACAGGAAAAAAGCCTGCAGAGACCCAATCCACGCAATCGCCGAAGGACTACTCGTCGTCAAAAGGTTTTCTTCGTAATACGCTTGGAAGACCCTACATAATTGTGAGAAGAATTCCATGTATTCAAGACATGAACATACCCGAACGAATTTGTATAGCCCAACGTGCAGAATATCACAAGGGAAGCACTGATTGCCACAGACCAGGCCCGGGGTCCTCCATCAGGAAAGTCACCCGGTACCTTCTCGTCATTTTCATCAGGCTGGATACCATCCGGGCTTTGATCTTCATTCGGTGTGCCATGTTCAAGCCGAGTAGACTCTGGATCGGTATCTGTCTGTGACATAGTGCAAAGTAATTTGAGAGTTTAAAAAGCTGTCGGTCGGTGTTGCGGTTTTTCAAAAGCAAGCTAATGAATATTTTTGGTTTTTTATATGTTGAAAGTCATGGCTGCTGTCGTTAATCCGCACATTTATAGTTCTGGGAGTCCATCAATATTTCCTGATTGGGTTAATCCCGGATTCTCCGTCTGATGACCCGGTCCTCGGTAATTACCATATTTGGTAATTCTCCGCTTAGTCATGAATGTACCTATGAGATTCCCAGTTGCGTGGCATTTTTACTTAGTTTATATAGGCAAATAGTTCGTAATTTGACCAAAAAATTCCAAAATATTCAGGAGGTCCCCCGCGGCGATTATGGTAAGGCGCTGATTGGGTTCGGTTAGTAAGACCAACAAGCTGCTGTTAGCAAGCTGTTGGTTGACTGTTTGAGACCTTCCTTCAGTTGTAGCCTGTTGGTCACTCCAATGCTGGTTGGCGTCAACTCAGTTCTGAGTGACTAGGAGGATCATGAAAAGTCATCCATATCTCCGGAAAGAAGCCACCAGTCCATCTCCGGTAACTGATCCACATCCAGCCAGGTATTACGAGTCTGTGAAGTTAGACTATTCCGAAGATAGAAGGGGGAAACAGGGAGGAGGGAGGAATCGTTAGTACTTACTGCAAGGATATCCTGCAAAGTGCCTACATCGGCCCCCATATCATTCTCATGTATTATCGTATTATTGCTCTCAGAGGAATCCCGTTCTCGTACTCGCCCCCGAAGCACTTCATAACAAGACGCGAGATCATTCCGAATACGTGCCAGAACCCTTTCTTGGACCGGTAATTTATCACTCGTAGCATCAATTTGAGCCAGCAACGCTGAGACCATGACGTATGGCCTGATATTGGTTGGCCCAACCTTGAGTCGATCGAATGCCATTTCTAAATAGCATTCGATATACGTGCGAAGTTCATTCTGCGTGTTCAAACACCTCTTTTCTCTGCTGAAAAACGTAGTATCTGTCTCAATTTGATAGAGCATTTCTTCTCCGATAAAGCTTGCAGCTTTCAAAGGGGTTGCTCGGAAGACGCCTCCACCCCACAACTGAAGGTGTGCGTATGCGTTGTCTTGTGTTTGGAGGAAAAACTGGGCTGTATCGAGACAGACTTTCCTGGAATAATAAAGAGCAGGATCTGTTTTTGCTTTTATGGCATAAGGGTAGTGGAGAGCGAAAATATATTGGTGGGTGAGCAATTCAATCATGGAAATCTGAAAATCCGTGGGGGAATGTGATGACTCTTTGAACTCTCGGAAAGCAGCCGAATTCAAAGCGCAATTCCCCGTCAGCCGTTTGGCAAGACTTAGGGCTCTGTCATATTTGTTGGAATCAAGGCGAAAGTCATTGACGAACGCTATGATTTCTAGTCGAAGTAGAAGAGAACTTGCCAACATGATCTGCAGAGATGATTGAGTGAATTTATGCGGTGGCTGCACCGTAGAAAGGAAGTGGGCAGCATCTTGGTCTAAATCCACGTCTTCCACGTTTAGCGGAGCTTTGCAGTCAAAGTCCGAAGCACGAATAAGGGGCGTGGCACCAGAGTCAATACTGGTCTGAGCCACAAGCTCTATGACAGTGGTCCACAGCTTTCTTCTCAGCTGGATATCTTCCGCGGAAATGTTTTCAACCCCATGCAGTTCAGGATCTATATGCAAACCAATATGCATGGCTGTTGAAAGCAAAGACCCAGATGATGCTCGAAGAAAGTCGCCATCAACATCGTGCGTGAGTTTGGCCAAGATGAGAAGACATTGGATCTGCAGGCCCTCGATGGTTAAACGATACTTGTCGAATGGAGTGCTGACCCATGTCTGAGCAACATAGATCCATTGTAAAGCAGACGAATGAAGCAAAATTGCTTCTTGCCGAGGCTGAAAGATTGCACCAATAGACATCATGAGCAACAACCTGGTCACCATACCATGGCTGCTTATTCGAGGGTTCGTCCAGTAGAACTCGTACTCTCTTTTGAATCGGGGAATGTGTATAATCCGATATATCGGCTCAAAGTTTTGTATATATGACTGTAAAAGTTTATCTGCAGTTTCACGCGGTGGGACATAATCACTGGGGTGAGAAGCAATGCTTGGAAGAATCTTTTCCTGAACCTTGATGTCTCTACTAGCCACTTTGCATTTGTTGGTCAAATCGTATAATTCTGACTCTGGGTTAGTCTCGTAGTGCAACACCAGCCTCTGAATAGACTGAAATGGAGCAACGTAATTCATCCAGTGGCTCTGGCCAAAATATCGATTCTTAGAAACGACACCTTTCAGCTCTCCTTGCCAGCTACACAGAACCCAGCCATTATCCGCTAGAGGGGCAATAGGAGATTGTGAGGAAGGCTGTTGCTCGCTTAGGCCTATTGGCTGCGTGTTCTGGCTTCCTAGAGTGCTTATGAGTGTTGAAGGGCTGTCCATATTCACCTTGGATGCATTGGATGGCGGATCCAGACTGAACACGGAAGTCATAGAATCCACTGATCTCCCCTTCTCAACAGGATGATAAGCACAGTCTAATCCCGATAGCCTGCAGTGCTCGCAGGGCTTTGCTCGGTCACATCTATTATTAAGTTGTTAACACAACTTGGACGACAAATCGTATATCCCACCCCTCTCACTTAATCTTCTTTTGCCGACATTCCTTGCAGGAAAGCGGGAGTCGCCTCCTCTTTCGCACAGCCGACATATCAGATGTTGCTGGCACATTCCACTCACATTAACAAATGAAACATGAGCTTGACATGAGCAAGTCGTATGCTTCGCGTGGTGTCGAGTGATGTAAAAAGTTGAAGTTGGTCATCGGCAGTCTTGGCGCTTACCTTTTCACTAACCAATAGAAGGCTGAGAACCAAATATCACTTTTTATTAAATAAGATTTGATTTTTTTTAACCTCTTACATATATTATTATGTATGGAGAATAACCTCAATTTAATCTTTTGGAACTTTACCCAACGAAAAGTTGTGTAGACTACGAACAAAATTCCTGAGGCCTATTCCGCTTAATGTGCATCAAGCTGTGGACGAAGAAACCCTTTTTCTAGGACTTGAACCATTTTCCACTGGTGGTCAAAAGTCTTAGAAGATACTACAGATCGAACCTGTCAGGGTCTAGTTTTCTCGCTGTTGAAATATTCCTGTTTTTTATTTCATGTCTTATAGTGTACGGTTTAAAAACATGCGTGTTCTAAAGATGGCATAACCCCACTACACATATAGTATTACTACTACGCACTATTATTATCCGAAATTGTTATTTAGTACTGGCCTCGTATAATTTCACGATTAAGTCATCTTTAACGTATATTTGCTGTCGCAGATGGCTGATTTTAGTGCGGCTGAAAGAAAGTCTTTGGAACTATGCTGCCTAATTATTTGATCGCGTCGGAATTCTGAGAAAGTAGACTATATAATTTGATCGGATCGGAGAACTGAGAAAGTACATGTATGTAGACCATATATAAGGTGATGCTTAATTCTGTAAATCATAAATTTATACTCCCCAAGTTGAACCTCAACCAACATTTGTCAAGCTGACACATGATATTATTGGCTGGGTGACTATCAAGCTGATCACAAAGCCCCGCATGATCTTAACTCAAGTGCCAAAAGCAAAATTCAGCAGCAACTAAGACATCAGGTCGAATAATATGCCTTGGAGTCCAGTCAACAACCAACAATACGAGCGCGCAGTTGGCGAAAATGAAACATTCATAAAAATAGTCGGCGATGCCGGTCTTCCTTTTAACCGCGAGCACTGGGCGCTTCATGCTTCCGCCGCAATCACTCCACTGGGTGCGCTCGCCCAGGAAGATTTGGCTCGTGTCTTGCGCGATGCCTGGAAGGTTATGCGTTTCCATCACCCAACGATTGCCGCCTATATCGTGGACGAGATTAGATACGTCTATGATGTCCCCAACAGCGACGCGCTCGAGAAATGGGCGTCGGAAACCTTCACGGTAACAGAGAACAAGACAGCAGACGAAGTGATCGCATCGATTACCACCACTCTTGGCCCTTATGCGACCATGACATATCTTCCTCGGACGGGCGAAGTACTGTTCCGCTCGCAACACTGGCGAACAGATGGCGTTGGGGTGTTTATTCTCATAGACGAGTTCCTTGCCCTGGTCGCCCAATCTCCTCCTGTCGATGCTTCCTCCCTTCCATGGGGTGAAGAGACCGTCCGCTTGGCACCCCCCATTGAAGAAGCAGCAGAGACACCTGTAAACCCATCAGAAGAAGACAAACGAATAGGCCAGCAATGTGTTGCAACTTTCGGCCATGCTGTTGGGGCCATTGGGATCGTCTCTCGCGCTCCCGTCGATACTCGACCAGGCGGCACACGCACCGCTCGCTTGTATCTCACCGAAGAAGAGACCAAAACTGTTGTACAGGCTTGCAAAAACAAACAAGTGTCTGTGACATCAGCAGTGCATGCCTCAGTTGCTGCCGCCAACTATGCAATGGCTGCCCCCGAAGATAGAAACAAACATTACACGAGTACTATCCGCTACAGTTTCCGCCGTTTTCTACCAAACCCATATTCTAGCCGCCAGTATGCTAGCACCATATTTACTACGGGGTGGCTTTTCCCCGTATCCGCCGATTCATCCTGGATAGAGCGAGCAAGGGCGTACCATTACGAGTATCAAAAGGGTCTTAGCCCGGCTTTTATCTCGGCGCATCGCGAATATGCAATCGGACTGTGCAATCTTCTTCGTAGTCTACCGGCAGGAGCCCCGTCACCGACGGACGTAGACATTAGCAGTATTGGAGTGATCGAGAAGTACGTGGCCAGGGAGAGGGGAACCCCAGAGCGAGGAATCCGCATTGGCCAAGCTTCTCTTGGCTTAGACATGGTGAACCGCCAGTGTGTGTGCTTTTTATATACCTTTCGAGATCAGCTATCCTTGGGCTTGGTATACAACGAGGCCTTTTACGAGAAGGCGAGTATGGATAGCTTTGTGGAGATCGTCAAGGATTCTCTGCTGCGGGAATTGACTTCTTAGGCTTCTCTTTTATGTGTTGAGAGTGGTTTTGTGAATGTGAAAAATTCCCAACACTACACATCGTATATATTGTCACAAATTCCGCTCAGAGTTTTACTTATGCTTTATAGAATATTGTTTCATTTGAACTGCGCTGGAAATATTCGTGTCAGAAACCAATAACGATTGATTACTTAGACTTCACATGATATGTTAAATGGAACTGAGGGTAATATTTACCTGGTATTCTAATGTATTTACAGTTTATATTATTTATTTACAGCTATCTATTACCAGATTTTAGCTGTTGTGCAATTTATATTTTGCTGCCTGCATCTTGTGGTTGCTCGGTTATACTTGCCATTTCATCCAATGTACCAGGGTTTGACCAGTCATGCTGTCGGAATGTTTCTTTGTATCCATTCATGTTGTCACATCTACCCCAACTAACCGACGACGGATTTTTACATCTACGACACTTCCCAATACACATCATGGATTGAGAATAATGAAGCAATAGGGTACTTTTCAAAATTCTCGACCTCTGTGATTATCGCTCATAACACACTGTGTGGGATGTCTTCCACAGCCCAGCCTCTTACTCACATCAAAATTCGTGGGCATCGAAAGCGCAGAGTCTCTGATGCTCTCATCAATGCGCATCGAGTGAAGATCTCACAAGCGCCCCTGCAGAAAAGCCTAGACACTTCTTCTTCTTCTATTCGGATAGTCTGTATTTCCGACACACACAACAACCGACCTTACCCTTGGGCGATGTCCTAATTCACGCCGGAGACCTAACAGAAAACGTCTCCTTTGAGGAGGTGCAGAATGGTCTGAGGTGGCTTTCATCGCAGCCTCATAAATACAAAGTATTTGTTGCGGGGAACCACGATGTCTTGATGAGGCGTTCCCTACGGAATATCCCGAACGGCGCTATGGACAGACCAAGACCAAGCACGATCTTGATTGGGGGAACGTGATTTATCTGCAAGATTCGGTCATTACGCTCGAAATCCCTACACACACGAATGATGACAGTAATGACCAAGTTCAGGATGAGGCATATAACAAATTTCGGCAGTCCATGGACGCCGCAGTACGGAATCTCGGCTTTTCAATGTTCCCAAAACCATCCTAACCTTGGGAAGATATCCTTGCGGCCCTTAATAAAAATCCACAGATTGTGGTCACCCATGGCCCACCGCATCTTCACCTCGACAAGCGCGACTTCCATCGTGCCGGGTGACCCTACCTGTCAGAGCAAGTTTTCCGCATTCGACATTGTCTTCATGTATTCGGTCATATCCATGCATCATACGGCCGTGAGGATGTACCGCTTGATAGCGTACAAAGAGCTTATGAAGAAGTGATGACAGGATGGGCAGGCTGGGAGGCTGTGGCACGGATAGCCATGATGGTTATGTGGGCTAGAGTGAGGCACTTTGTACAGGGCCAAGAAAGCACAGGATGACGACGTTTGTCGATGCGGCGGTTGTTGGAGGTCCCCATGATGATCTACGGAATGTCCCAATTGTGGTCGATCTATAGTGGTATCAAACGTATCATTATATATATATGTCTATCCATGTGTGTCTGGTATACACAATCAGTAGACTCACAGGAATAGTCATCAATTCATGGCTTTGGCTCTATAAACTCCATGTGAAAACTATTTATATTTGAGCCCGGATCAAGGGCGATACTTCCCATTGTCCCAAACATGTCTATTTAGCTGGGCCATCGTAACGCAGTTTCACCCATACTGTTTTCAATGTATTTACTATATAATCCAGTCTATTTCTCTCCCCAGCACATACGACCATAGGGTGTGGAAAACAGGGCTTCCCGTCCGCTCAGCCGTACTTAAGCCACACGCCGGCTGGTTAGTAGTTGGGTGGGTGACCACCAGCGAATCCCAGCTGTTGTATGTTTTTTGCTCTTGCTCACCCATTTCTTTTTTTATCTTTTTCTTTTCTGTGCTTCTAACCTACATATTCCGATTCCGCGTCAGACGTGAATTCGGTCTTGGATATGGGGCTTTTGTTCTCGGTTATACTTGCCATTTGCCCGCAACAAAGCTAACCAATGGACTTTTCGTGACTAAGTGCCAAGAACTAACTAGTAAATACCAGTACTGCTTCAAGAGAACTATGTATTCAGATACATAACTATGTACTGGTGAAATTGTATAAAATATAGCTAATAGTTTATTAGATTAACAACTTATTGATACCTTCTTAATATTTTTAAACATCTGTTCAATGTTAGCTCTATCTTCGTTTTGGCCTTCCATCCTTTAGATTTCTCTTCTTGCGGCTATATCTATAGTGTATCTAAGTCTCTTTTAATCTAGTTCTTCACCCTCTTGTCCCGCGTGACTTCCCTCAACGAATCTAGCTATTAAAAGGTTCAATGTCTACTTTCACTCTAATTATTGTCTTTCTCCCATCGCTTCATTCACATGGGGGTTTGTCGGCCATCTTTATCGAACAGTATCTGTAAAACAGTAATTAGATCTTAGAGCCTAGAAATTAAACCTCAAGTTTTGGGAGGGCAAAGTGGTTAGAAAAGCAAACGACGTCAGCAATGAAGCTGCGATTATGAATTATAGTAAAGATAGAAACAAGTGAAAACATAGCCCCGAGAATGTCCTAAATAATGAAATTCTATAGATAGAGAAATAGCAAGGCCTTAGTCTCATCTATTTTTCCTAAACCAAGATATTCCCCTTGTACTCAAGATAAAATACCTTAAGCTTTGAGTAGCTACAGAGAAACAAAATCAAGAGTAATCTATTAATACTATCGTATGAATAGTACAGCTTTAAATATACTTCTCAAAAGATAGCTTGCGACCACCCTACTACCAACCCCTCTTCTATGTTCTGTCAGCGGAGGTTTACCAAGAATAAAACTGGCCAACTTTCAGTATCGGAGTACTGATATCGCTAATACTAGTCGCGTACAGCTCGTTTCGATATTGATCTTACGGAACTCTTCAGTTATTAGTAGGATATCCTCTGCGATATCCGATCTTAGTAACGAGCTGTTAACTTTATAGGACTAATACATAGTTCAAATCACACCCCTTAGAAGTTTACTTTCTCTTTTATTTTAAATCAACTAGACGTAACAACATTGAAATAAGTCTAATGATGAGGCAAACGTAACATTTAAATATGCAGCCTCTATTTTGAGTGCTGGTTTTCAGTCTCCATTTCTTTTATAGATGCCAAGAAACAATTATACCCTATTTTCAAGGCTTCTTATGTTACGGTGAAGGTGATACAGAACCAACCAAACTCTTCTGTAACATACACATGACCAGGGGCAATCATGTCCCCATTTTTGAAACTTCTCGGTCAAAAGCGCAGCTGCAGCGCGTCGAAGACTCCGGGAACCACCTGGACCGGTGCTGTAAGTCAAGTGTTCTGTTGGTAAAACGTGCATCTTATACAAATCAGTATGATGACTAGAAACGTTAGGCTGGGGAGGAATAATAACCTGTGCACGGATAAACTCGCCAACCTCCTCGTGCACGAGACTGTTCTCTGAAAGACGAAGAATGACACTGGTGAGAAAAACCTTACCTGCCATCTGGATTGTTTGGTGCCCGTGGATTTCGCACCGACTTCTCTCATGGGCCCCAGGCATCTCGATACGCAAAGTTACAAGCGCCCCTTTTGGACAAGTGATACTTGTTCAGCGTTGATCTGACATAGTCATCCTCATCGACGGAATGCGTGTTGGAAGTCATGCCGGGCAGCACAACTCGACGTGTAATAATATAAAAAGGAACTATCATGCTAACGGAGAGAAATAGAAGGCGTCATTAAAAAATCGGGGTTATGTTCGGTTCTAACCCCGTCAATTTGTTAGTGTTATAAGTTGAGTCATCTGCTTGTATTATGTGTGTTAAGCAATCGAATGCTAAGCTACTTATTTGTAATATTATGTGTTATTGTATGTAATAATATCTAGTTTAGGGACTACATGCTACTTAATAGCCCTGTTCAAATGTTAATTTTATAATAGATTACTAATTATCATCCTTATTGCCTTCTACTTTGAGACTAGTATTATATTGGATTATATTAAATTACAGTAACCTGTATTGTAATCTTTAATTATATTAGACAACAATAATCCAGTTATTGGGGAGGGGTTGGACGCGTATGGCGTTTACTCACCGTACACTGCCATACTATCTGAAGCTGCTCTATTCATTTCACCTGAAATCTCCAACTAAATCCTCCTACAGCTAAATTTCAATGTCGACTAATCAAAATATAGGAAATTGCGATGATCAGTTTGGCCATCGAGTCAATCCAGGCTGTCGCTTTTTCGACTTCACGTTTTTATTCGAAGATGCTTTCTTTGTGGCTCTGCCAGCGATGCTCTTTTGCTTCTCTTCCCACTCCGCCTCCAACCACTTCGGCAATCAACGATAAAGGTTGACTCATACCGACTGTTAACTTGTAAATTGGTAATTATTATATCGTGATCTATCTGGTAAAGCTTATCTGCTAAGACGTGGCTATGCCCAGATCGTACTGGTGGTGCTTTTCATCGGCCATTTACTATTTCTTGTGTTTCGTCTGAGGCCGCCTGCGCTGTATACGAGTCTGTCGCTGTCATCAGAAAATCTGAATGTCATTTCAGTCACAGCGGCAATATCACATTCCATTTTGTAGGACCAGCGTTCGATGCGTCCGTCAGATCAATTGGTGCTATACTTCTCCGCATCGACTATTCTTCAATCCCTCGACTACGTTCTCTCTCGCTCATTCATGCAAATAATGGCCCTAACATTGTATTCAGCATTATTTCATTACAAATATATTCGCAGTCATTGCTGAATCGGCGGATAAGACAAAAATTTTACGGTCTTCCTATCAAAGCAGCACTACCGAGCAAACTGCTGGCTTTTGGGGCAGAAGCTTTTTCATCTGGGCGCTTCCGTTCTTCCAGACTGTTTACACTAAGGACTTCCAATTAGCAGACATGCCAAACATAGACGAAGATATTGAGAAAAAACCAACCTTCGCCGATTTGTGTATCAAGGTTTCATACTCTCAGTCGACATCGCCTACTTTGTGCAGCCTTTTTTGCAAACCGATGGTCGTTTTTGTCTGCAGTTCCCCCGCGATTAGCATTTTCTGTCTTTACATTATGCCAGCCTTTCTGATTGAATCGACAGTATCGAGATTAAGTTCGTCATCAGACATACTAGACCAACGACAGGAAAAGAAAATATACAGTGCTGCTGAGTAGAAGGGGGAATTGAATCGATGTGGATAAAGCAAGGTCAAGCGTTAGAAATGTTCCGATCCTCGACACTTAAAGGTCAGTTTATGATGCCGTTTATGAATTGGAATTACATGCGTCTATGGGCCTTTTCCCTTGGATTCCTTCTGTCATCTATTACCATGACCTTGCTAATTGACATGGTAGTCCCTGCCTTGATCCACTGTACAGATCGTGATCTGGTACAGGTAGACGCCAAAGTCTTATACAACCAAAAACGTAACAAACAAAAAGTCGTAAATATAATTTCAAACATATAATATCTTGAATGGAATGCATGTGGGTCTTTCCAATGTTCCAGACAATCATCTGGTAGATCAATATAATATCTTGATCCAATTAGTGTGGCTCCTGCTGTTCTTAGCTTAGTGCGCTTTTAACGATGTTTCTTCGCCGCCTTATTGCCCGCGTCAGGGCCAATAACCTCCTCCGCAATATCATCAATGGCACAACGATTTAAAGGCTGGCTGTCGATTGACAAAAATAAGTCCTGCTTCTAGAATAGCCCTAACCCATTGTTTTTTGTATCTCTTCCTCATTTGTTTTGCTGTTCCCAGTAACAAAACATGTCTACGACCGCCGCACTGGAAATCATATCCTCGACAAGTCTTTCGCCAACTGAACACCTACTTTTGAAAGAATTTATTAATGAAGCTGTCGGCTCTGAGTTTGCTGCAAAGTATTTGCTTTCAAGTATTTCCCAGGATACCCCGCTAGATACAGTATTCAGTTTGCGTGATTTCAAAGAGAAATGGAGAAAGTTGACGACACGGAGTAAGAACTTGATTCTGCTAGACACCCTGCATTTTCTCGGACTAAATTACGTAGTGAGCACCTTAAATCCAGTCTCTAAACAACTGAGCGCTTTGGTTCGCCTTCGAGATGGTCCTCGATGTTCTGTTACCAAGATTCTTGCAGTAGCTCGGCGGTGACCACAGAGCCTGCATACATAGTTCCTCCTTCCATGGTTCATGATCTTGAAACGGCAGAAGAGGTGGACTATACCCTGTAACCACTTGGATTCCAGATGTCTTACAGATGAATATAGGGACGTCTTCTCACGATGCTTGAGGCACATCTATCTCCTTCTTACGTCGCCAAACTGCGGGCTCAGCTTTCAAGCCAAAAAGAGAATAATGAAGCTTCATTACGAAATATCTGGCTACTGTCGCCGAGCGTTCATAAAGCTTTTCGTGAGGGACACGTCTCTGTAAGGCTAGCGTCCCAGCCGTTCGGCGACTCAGAATCTAAGTGCGAGGTAGATGACGAAATTCAAAATGCTTGGGTGAGTGATATTGTATCTGAAAACTACCCTGTTTTCTAAAAGTATTTCTTGCACAGTATACGCTAGAGACCATTTTTCCTGATGAGATCTCGGGCCTTCTTCTCGGAGATGGAACCGCACTTGAAAGCATGGCACGCTTTAAATTTTCCACGCCCAATCCTAAGACTCTACCAACCCCAGCCTTCTTTCTATTTGAGATTCATCGTCGATTTGCCAGCGCATTACATCTTTTTTACATCGACGATAAAGTTGCCCGCGGCTGGCCACAGCCACCCAGAGGTACGTACGGCCGCTTCTTATGTTACTGAGTGCTAATATTTTCAGACTGGTTAGCATTTAATATTCCTACTCTCCGACAAACTTTCTACCAGTTATGGCTTTGCCTACCGTTAAATATGCGCCTACAATGCTACCTTATCCTCAAAGAAATTGGAAAATGGCTATATGGCACTACGTTGGCGCTATGCGTGCATCGGCTACCATTTGGATTGATGCTGAAAGAGTTCGTTCGCTCCCAGCAGAATGAATCTAATTCACTGAGGCTCGTCGAACGGTATACATCCATACCAGCACCTAGGGTAGTCGATGTCGGAGAGTATGGTGGCACGACATACCTGGTGATGACCCGTCTGCGCGGACAGATGCTTGATGAAGTCCTCCATCTAATGTCGTATGCTGAGCGCGATCTCCTTGCGGATGATCTTGGATCTTATGCCATGCAGTTACGAAAAATCCCCAATGACACAGAGTTCCTGTTTTGCAACTCACTGGGAGGTCCAGTTGTCGATCACCGCATACCTGACGGCTCTGGAGGACCGTTTAACTCCGAATCTGATTTCAACTCCTATCTTACAAGTCACCTAGGATGCTTACCGGCAGAAGTCGTTGGCGAAGAGAACCTTCGGCAGGACCATCACTCGTACTTTACGCACTCTGATTTCCACTGTACCAACTTACTCGTCGACTGCGGACGTTTAAGTGGTATTATCGATTGGGAATGTGCCGGCCATATGTCTGAATATTGGGACTTCACCAAGGCGATGTACAGTGCTCGCCGAGACCCTATTCTGGAAAGCATATTTCGACGTGCATTCAGACATCGCTATGAGCCAGAGCTCAATGTGGAGCGAAAGCTTTGGTTTTACCCACTATTTGGGGTATAATCTTAAACCCAACATAAATGAACGCATTCCTATTTCGCGTATTGTTTGTACCCGTTTCTGCTCTATATGAACACTGGCACATGTATTCTTAGAGGTAACAGGAGGGTGGTGTATTATAATGACTAGTAAAAATACCGAAGTAATATAATATTTTACTTTGACAGTGGAGTTAGTATGGTGTCAGATTATGCTCGTATTGCCATATAAACGGACTAGAGACTAAATTGATATATGATTCTCTTTTTCACTTCATGCAAATTTTTCCCACATAGAACTAACAAATATTTTTATGGGCAGTATAATAAAACGGCAAGTATACCAGTAAGTTAATACGGTGTGCTACACTGCACTAAATGACGACAGTTGGAAGTGTATCGCGGACTGGCACCGGAGGCAGAACATTTCGAATCATACAGCCGTGAGACAAAAATTTGAAACCTAAGTATTTCATGTCTCTGTGACCTTTTGCTACGTATGTATGCGGAAACAAGTGCTCGTGAGGGGACTCGGATGAATTACTCTTGACCAGTCAATGAGTTCACTGTTGGACTGCTCCCGATATCCCACTTTTAAGTCTTTAATACTTTATTGAAAACTTTTGGATGTTCGATAATTAGGAGGGAAGCGTCATCTGGTGAAGTTCTCGAAATCGATCAAGGTATTTGAGAGGTTCCTAGTTTTTGGCAATTCTACTCTCGGTTCTTTCGAGCCACTGCCGGTCGCTTCCCTTAGACATTTTCAAAGACTTGTAACATAATTTTAAATTTTTATATAATTGCTGTTTCAGATGAGCCTCGAAATCGATAGTAGATACGTTAGCTTCTAATACTGCGCTTATAAAGCGGGTCATATGGAGCCACTACGTATTGTTAATCTACAATCGGCGGATACAGACTATCCGCTATTATACTTTTAATATCACCAGAATTACCCCGGACGGCTTGGGCCGACCCCCGGTTTGCCAATTTATGATTCGTATTACGCGGGCTTTCACTTGACCGTAGTGTATGGTGACTGGCAATAATTTCACCCCCAGTCAAGGTGTGGCCAGATTTGGGATTCTCACGGGAGTTCAGTTGACCAGGGGTGATTTGGATTCCCAGTTGCGCCCCAATATTTTCGATAACATTCAACGTCCAAAGCGGATGAGAGGGCCTCCCGATTTGTTGTTCGCTTTATGCGTAGATCGGAGCGGGTGTTGGGCTTCCGACACCATAAAGGTATGTGATGAGTCCACTGGTATGTAGCAGGAGCAAGCCTGGCTCTTGCCTAGTATTTCTCTCCCTCTTATCATTTTTCCTTCCTTCACCATTGACATATACTCTAGGTAAACTACTGTTAACTTGAAGCAATGCAGTCTACCAAGTCAACTGCTAGCCAGCTACCGCTGGATTTGTCGACATACCCCAAATTGTCCGACGAACAAGCTGGTCTCATACTGGGTCTCAGGTACCCGGTCAAGAATTCCCCGATACCTACCGCTACTAGCTGGCGACCATACCCTACGCTGCGGGACTCATGCATTACGACCGACTTCCTGTTCTGCGCGAACTGTTCCAGCCCCTTATTTGCGGTCTAACCCGTAAGATGCTTCGACGCGAAGTATTGGGGGCATTGGTATCTCAATTCCCAGTCCGGTAAGATGTGCGATCCGGATCTAAAGAAGCTTCGCAAGAAGTGGGCCGACTCTTGTATGCGTGAGAATATCATGTACAGCGGTCATTTGATAGAGAAACGGGTCTTTTCCCTCGGAATCTGCGCACATATCCAATATTTGATCTAGGATATACACTGAACTATGCTTGCTCCGAGTCGCTTCAAAAGACTGATACTGAGCTGCTGAAGACAGTGAGGGATTCTGATAGTATATTAGAAGAACGGAGGAAATCCATCACAGGGCATAACCAGCCCGTGTTTGCATTTGACAGTGAATTTCCGAGTGGCATTGTGGAGATACAGTCTTTCTTTTGCTAGCTGTAGTATCCAAGCAAGCAGTCGCTGTGAGAATTGGAGGGCTTTTCAAGCTAGATGCCGGGGATTGTCTCCAGTCTCATAATATCCGTTACAGCTAGGTTACAGCTAGTCGGACCCATACTGCGCGTATTCCGGGCATCAAGCTTTGGGTATTGAATGGCACAGTTTCTGGTAAATTAATATTGCATCTTCACCAGATCTCGCTCTCTCACTCCACTGGCTTCAAGGAACTTGTTAGCCGGGGGCATACGGGTTTTCTCTCTTCTACCTAATTTCAGCAGTGAAGGTATTTGGATATGTGGCGGACCCTAGAGTGGCAATTTATCAAATTGATCATCGGGAAAGCTCCTGTATTGCTGTTACTTTTTTATCGTTATGACGACATATTTCTCTTCTATCATCACATGTAAATAGTATACATACTCCAGCCAATCAGACGGCGCGTGTTCAATCGGAACAAGTCGGGACAGCCAGCCAATCAAACACTATCTACTATACGCCCGCGGGGCCAATCAGGGCCTCGTCACGACCCTAGACGAAAATGGACGCGATTACCAACATACAGCAACAGCAACAATCATATTAATTAATAGCGTCAAAAATAAAACCATTTCGCAATAAAAAAGTATCATACCCAGAAAAAGTGGCAGTGCTCAGGGTATGCATGACCATGATTCATCGGCTGACGTCCTTTTTTGTAGTTACGTACAGCCTAATACCCCACATACTTTTTAGTACGTACTGCATTTCGAACCGAAAAGGCGGGGGACGCTAGAAGGGTCTCGACATGGCGATGACATAATGGAATCCGACGAAAACGAATTCTTCAATTTTTTTCTTTTCTTTTCTTTTTTTTTTTTCGCCTTGAACTTTTGGGGGTGCTATGTTAAATGCTGTCTCTTACCGGGTGATTGGTCGAAGTTGGACTCGTCCCGAGATTAATTGATACATCGAAAAGAATGCACAGTACGTGCTTCCACATTTCAAAGGCGACGGAGCAAGAGTGGGCTTTGCCTCTCTCCAATGGCCTTTGTTTTGTTTCTGCTTTGTCAAAGCGTCGGGACATGTAGGGACTGAAGCATGATAAAAGTCGGCTTCTAAAGGACGCATCGGGATCTTGTTCGGCTAAGGTACAGTCCAGACCCCACTCCACACTCCACACAAAACTGGAATGCAAAGCAACAACTAATAATATCTCATATTATAGTAATAATAATAATATGAGTTTGATTACTATATTATGATGAAACAACGCCAGCCAGTCATTCTTCCGTCTGCCTTGATTGAGCGGTGTATCACAGAAAACCAACCGGAAAAGCAACAAAAGGACGCTACCCGAGAGTAAAGCGCGCAGTAGTCTTTACCCGCGTGTTCTCTCAGCCTTGTCCCAATGCGGAATTATTCGGAGGATGCTATTTTTTTCACTGAAATAGATTCTGTTAGTAGTTACTCTGAAACATGTGTTGGATAGAAAGCTGATGGCTTACGTGGGTCGTGTGGCGCTAGATATTGTCTGTAGGATCTAGGGAGTAAGGCACTACGTAGGTATAGCCTAGGGGTTAATATTATCGGAATGAACTCGCCAGCAACCAAGTATGTACAATATATTGATCCCGACAGTTCTCGTCGAGATTCTGGGGTTGATCCAGACCTCGACAGCCTGCCACTTAACAGGACTAGCGCCGCGAATGTATCCTCGGCTAGCCGAGCTGTATAGACTCCATAGCGTCAATCATCTGATTGTGCGAGGGCATTATTGAGCCGGCCCCACGAAAACCTTTTCTCCGCAATTGGGTGGATCGCCGCATCAGGGAGGCGACTCTTTGGCCAGCCACTCAAGCGGCATGATTTTCTTGCGACCGCGTATTTGGCTATTTGCGTTCACAGAATGAGGTCACTTTTGGTTTGTGGGTGGTCTTCCATGAGATCATCACTCAGACTCTCTCGGTTTCTCTGACTGCAAAAAAGAATAAGAAAAAAAGGAAAAAAGAGATAAAAGGCAGAATACAATATATTACAAAGCAGTCCGAGGCGGTAACTAACTACCAAGGACGTATATTGAGTTTCCCGCAAGTCAAAGTGGCCCTCCCCGTGACTTCTTCTCGCTCCTCCCTACAAAGCCCCAAGCCCAGAACGAGTCATTTTTATCCCTTCAACAACCTGCTGCGCCCACTCTGATTGCTCTCATTCCTATCCAAATTGCCATCTGGGCTAGGTCCGCCCAAGCTAACTAAGCTAACGAACCCCTCGACAGCCAATCCTCGTGCTGGCCCATATCTCGGCCCATCTGCGTCGGGTCATTTCGGGCCACATTGTCAAGGCAGCTGAATGCCTGCAAGTCCATCATCGATCGCCATCCTTGCTTAACCCTCGACAAAAGTCGCCCGGTATTCTCCGTCCTGCGTGTGGAGTACCACATGGAAATAGCCAAATTAATGACTTTGTAGTCGCCATGAATCCCGCCGCCGCAGTCTCCTCGACTGCTATTAATATACCCCAGCACCGCCCTGTGTCTCCTGGTCCTCTACACTCAGATTTCATCCGA
This sequence comes from Talaromyces islandicus, assembly GCA_000985935.1. Lineage (NCBI taxonomy): Eukaryota > Fungi > Ascomycota > Eurotiomycetes > Eurotiales > Trichocomaceae > Talaromyces > Talaromyces islandicus. The sequence goes on along the minus strand of CVMT01000001.1, from coordinate 4,487,692 downwards.
CAACAGGTCGCGAAGCAATCCTCCAATAACTACCACTCCTCCTCCCTCAAGATGATCACTCAATCCGTCAACAGAACTGCTCTGCACCCGGGCGGTGTCCAGTACGTTGCCTACCCTTTTACTGCCACTCCATCTCACTGACCTTGGAACAGACCGGGCAAGAGCCACACTGAACTCGAGGAAGAACTCCACGAAACCGCTCACATTGACTACGACCGCGTTGCTATTGTATGACAATCATCACACCAACTCTCGCTGCGCTTGCTAATTCCCTATTTCAGGTTGCCAACCCCTCCGTTGCTGCTCTCTACGAAGACGCCCTCGTCTACGAGACCGGTACTGCCATCACATCGAGCGGTGCCCTGACTGCATACTCTGGTGCCAAAACTGGCCGATCTCCATCCGACAAGCGTGTTGTCCAAGAATCAACGTCCGAGAAGGATGTCTGGTGGGGACCCGTCAACAAACCCATGACCCCTGAGGTATGTACTGAAAACAAAATCCCTCATTGCTTCCTTACATTTTTTGCGGCTTTTTTTTCCCTTTCATTATACCTGTTTATCTACAATATGCGGGAGATGTCGATGCCTGTCGCGTGTGCCGTTACCTTGCAGGGCTCCACCCCTGCAGACTAACGTGCTCCTTGCATACGCCGGGCTCCCCTTCCGATGCTTGTTTTCTCTGCGTCACCCCGTTCCCCCAGCACTGTTCTGATCGATGGAATGCGCGATTTTTGCCCAGCCGCACATGCTTCAGCAATTTCACGCTCTCCTAGGTCTTCCTGTGCAGCACAGCCATTATTCCCTGGTTCGGGCCAGCGCTCGGCTGTTGTCGGCACTTGGCCTGGGCTTTCCCCGCAAATTCCTAACGCGGTTTAGCGCAATCCGTGCCTTGGCACATATGACGTCACAGAATACTGACAATAATCTCCAGGTCTGGCGAATCAACCGCGAGCGTGCAGTCGACTATCTCAACACTCGGAATCGTATCTACGTCGTCGATGGCTTTGCCGGCTGGGATGAGCGCTACCGCATCAATGTCCGTGTTGTCTGCGCCCGTGCCTACCATGCCCTCTTCATGCGCAACATGCTCATCCGCCCGACGCGCGAGGAGCTCGAGCACTTCCACCCTCACTATGTCATCTACAACGCTGGATCTTTCCCTGCCAACCGCTTCACAGAGGGTATGACCTCGGCCACCTCGGTGGCTATCAACTTTGCCGAGAAGGAGATGGTCATCTTGGGTACCGAATACGCCGGTGAAATGAAGAAGGGTGTCTTCACTGTCCTCTTCTACGAAATGCCCGTCAAGCACAACGTCCTCACCCTGCACTCTTCGGCTAATGAGGGTGAGAACGGTGATGTCACCGTTTTCTTCGGCCTTTCGGGCACTGGAAAGACCACTCTTTCTGCCGACCCCAAGCGTGCTCTCATCGGTGACGACGAGCACTGCTGGACCGACAAGGGTGTCTTCAACATCGAAGGTGGATGCTACGCCAAGTGCATTGGTCTGTCTGCTGAGAAGGAACCCGATATTTTCAATGCCATCCGATTTGGCTCTGTCTTGGAAAACGTTGTCTTTGACCCAACCACCCGTATTGTCGACTACGACGACTCGACCCTGACTGAGAACACTCGCTGCGCTTACCCCATCGAGTACATCGAAAACGCTAAGATCCCATGTCTCTCGGAGAACCACCCAACCAACATCATCCTGTTGACTTGCGACGCCCGTGGTGTCCTGCCCCCTATTTCCAAGCTCACCACGGAGCAAACCATGTTCCACTTCATTTCCGGTTACACCTCCAAGATGGCTGGCACTGAGGACGGCGTTACCGAGCCCCAGGCTACCTTCTCGTCTTGCTTCGCCCAACCTTTCTTGGCCCTCCACCCGATGCGCTATGCAACCATGCTTGCCGAGAAGATCTCCCAGCACAAGGCCAACGCCTGGTTGCTCAACACCGGCTGGGTCGGTGCTGGCGCCACCACTGGCGGCAAGCGTTGCCCACTGAAGTACACCCGTGCCATCTTGGACGCCATCCACAGCGGAGAGCTCGCCCAGGTGGAATACGAGACCTACCCTATCTTCAACCTCCACGTGCCCAAGTCATGCCCTGGTGTTCCGGCTGAGCTGCTCAACCCCCAGAACAGCTGGACCGCCTCGGTGCCCTTCTCGGACGAAGTCAACAAGCTTGCCAAGCTTTTCAACAGCAACTTTGCCAAGTACGCCGACCAGGCAACCCCGGAAGTTATTGCTGCCGGTCCTGTCGAGCAAACAGTTTGAGAGCTTCTTTTTCTTTCCCTTTTTCTTTTTCTATTTAGAGTGTATGAAATGTTTGCATCTGTTCTGCATTGATTCCCAGCATCAGTTATGCGATATGTCTTTTATTTTGTCTCACTAATTCTGAGTCTACGCATTATATATGATAGGCCTTTGGATAGGCTATTTATATAATCACGAATACGAATAAAATTCAATGTTATACGAAATAATATTTCAAGTTCAAAGTAGTATTTCTCATATATACAAACAAATGCATATGCATATATGTCTTTTAATCTAAGGTCTAGATGCCATGTTAAAGCGTAGTAGTAACAATCAATTGATCCAATTCCCTTCTTCGTCCTCAAACCCAAACTCCGCTTTGGTCCATCCCAACAACAGCTTACCTTTCCCTGGAACTTCATAGTTCATGACGGGAATATCATCCGCTAACCGACACTGGCGGATTGTCTTGTGCGCATTATCCATAATCTCCATATCCTCAGCAGGCAGCGTGATGAGCCGGATATTCTCCTCGATTCGAGCCGGGTTTGCGCTCATCGGAATAACAACCACACCACGTTGCACAACCCATGAAAGGGAGAGGACCGCGGGCGAAACACCGTGCTTTTGAGCGAGGTCCGTGAATGTCGGATGGGACAAAATTTCTGGCGCTTTTCGGCCGCCCAGCGTGCTCCAGCTCATCACGCGCACGCCGCGTTCGTGGCACCAGGGAACCAATTTCAGCGCCGGGTTGAGCGCGTGCAACTCGATTTGGTTCACGGCGGGTGCGATGGTTGCCTCGCGCAGCAGAGCTTCGAGCGTGAGCTGCGTGAAATTGCTCACGCCCACAGCCCGGCATTGCGCCGCTGTCGCGCTGCCCGGCTCAACCAGCTTCTCCATCAGTTTCCACGAGTCGACAAAAGTCGGCGACTCATGCGGCCTCAGCGGGCGCGCACCATCCTCTGTGAAAGCCTGCGGCCAGTGCATCAGAAAGATATCAATATACTCGAGTTTCAGCGCCGCGAGGGACTTTGCCAATGCCGCGGCCGGGTCGCGTAGCGCAGGGCCAAAGAGTTTTGTGACGACGGTTATTTCGTGGCGCGGTATGCCGCTGGCGCGGATGGCTTCGCCGACGATGTCTTCGACGCCGTACACCTGGGCAGTGTCGATGAGGCGATAGCCGGATTGGAGGGAGTGGATGATGGTGTTTCGAAGTTGGAGGGCATCGTCGCTGCCCGGTCGGCCTGTGCTTGTTAGTTTCTTTCTCTGTCTCTCTTTATTTTCTTTGTGTCTTTTTTTTAAAAGAAGAGAAATACGTACCTTGCCATGTACCGAGCCCCACAGCAGGAATACTGGCTCCTGTAAACAGTCAGTTAGGTGATTGGCTACTTAAAACGATGGCAGGGATGTACCATTGTTGAGTTTGAACGTTGTTCGGCACACGTCGGGCATTGTATCTTTGATAAACTACTATGAAAAGGTAACCAAGCAGGCAAGAATATATACAAATCTGCTAGACTGCTGTAATTGAGAAGAAAAAGCAAAAGTTATTGTTGTTGATGTTGTTGGGTTGACAAGTTCTTAAGTCTAGTTGAAGCGGGGTTGCTGGGGCGGCAGGCCCCACATACTTTCTCGTGGTGACGTCGTTTACAGTCTGGGGAACTTGGCATTACTTCCCTTCACTCCGCGTCAAAAGACAGTTCGATTCCAAATTAATACGTATACCTGGAAAGTTCAGGTTCTATTGAGTAAGTGTGGAAGAGGCAGGCAGAATTTTTCCTGAAAAAAAGGTGTCTTTATTTCTTAAGTATAGTGAACAATGTGACGTTGTTAGCAGTCGAGATTCCAAGCTACCGAGCTAACGATGAGTCATATAACAAATCAATTGATATAAGAAAACACATATTATTTGGCTATCAATTGAAATGTTACTGGGTAAACCGTGTGATGGCAATAGATATGCAAGACGTGTGGTACCCACCTAAATAGTTACGCTAGACATGTGTTCGTTCGAATAGTAGATAAGGGAATACCGATTGATATAGTCAGCATCTTCATAGTCAGGTATCTGTAATTGAAATAATAATAGGACCGACACCGGCCATGTTCTCATAGCGTATTAGCACTAGAATTGAGTAGAGCCATTAGTCCCAAGTCTTGCGCCAGGATCAGCTCGTTCACGGCCCGCCTAAAAAAATATCCCGAGTCGAGCAAATAACAACAAACCCGCGATTTAGACTCATCCAGACCACGGGTGATAAATAGCTTCGTCGTGTTTTGTTGAGAATTCGAGATTGACGGGCGTGATCGGGTTAGCCGACGAAATAGCCGGCGGAACGAGGGAACAAGCTTTGCGTATATGTTTATCCGTCTTTCGTCTTTCCGCCCTCTTTGCAAATCCGATGAGTCGGTAAGGAGAGCATGGTATAGACAAGATCCGATATTCGGCTGGTGTTGTTGACTCTCAGGAAATCCGATCGAATCGGAAAAGCTTCTTCGTGCCGATAACAGGCGGAATGCCTTTTCAACGAGGCTAGATGCCGACTTCGCATCCCGTTCTGGCGGGATCAGGGCCATTTTTCATCGGAACGAGCGAGTCAGACACAACATCTGTAATATCTAGATCAGGGGCCATCAGGCACACGTTGCCAAGCTATGCCGAAGACAGCTTAAAACCTCGTCAGTTCGCAGCAACGGGGACAGTCTTTCCGCCAATCGAAGGCACACCGCAGTGCCGCAGCGTGGGGCCGGGTTGCCGAGGTCGTCGTTGGGGTTATCGGCACGGCACGGCAGTCAGCAGTAGGATTGAGGTGTATGCAGATACTCTCCATAATAATAATATATATCTGTATACTGTGGTAGAAAAGAAGTTAGTCTATCGCGGTTCGAGACGGAATGGGCCGGAGGGACTCGCCACTAGCCGAAAACGGAAAGGCGACAAGCATGGGGCGGGTCTGCCCTAATTCCTGGCTGCTAAGCTGCTGAAGCACGACGTTCATCCTGTCGATTCGACGATAGAATCAACATTGAAAGCTGACGAGTGCTACATTGCCAGCATTTATACCCTCCTCACCCGGTTTCCTCCCGCCGCAGCCAGTGGCCAGCGTATCAGAGTCGCACAACGCCTGATTGGCTTTGGCTGTGACGCAATGGAGGTGCATACCCCGCATTCTCATGCTTGGGACAGACCAAAGTTGTAAGAAATTGCTCCAGAGTCTAAAGTACCCCAGAAGTACCGCTTGATCGGCTGCTGTCCTTGCGTCGAATCAGCTTGCACCCGAAGCAAATCTTGTGGCTCCCACCTCGAGTTGCGTCGCCCACCCGGAGTCATCCGATAGACCCTAGCCGCCCTGCTGTCACACTACTGCTAGTCTCTGCTTTGACTGCTGATTACTTTAATGAATTTGTAAATCAGTGACATGCGTGTGTTGTAACTTGTAGAATGCCGCCCGATAGGGACCAACCCCCCTCTCTTTGTCCGTGTTGCCTGCCGTGTGAGCCGTCTCCATGGTACTTCTGATGTACTCTTGCGTAGTGTATATAACCCTTTCCCTGCCCAGTTTCGTGTCTGTCTGTCTGTGCTAGACTATTACTACCATTTTGTCCAAGCTCCTCCCTCCCAACTCTATCCCTCGTCCCCTTGTCCGAGGGCGGTACTCGGCTATCTCGTATAGTAAGTGTTGATCGTTTCCTTCCACTGGCTTGGTAACGGCTAGTTTTTCGGTATATTATGAGAGAAGAGTGCATATTCTGTGTCAGATTATTTCCATGTTCGGCTTTGCTACTAGTCATAAAGCCATTTGTCGTCGTCTGTTTCCAGCTTGACTCCCCCTCTTTTTCCTCATCTGTTGTTTTGCCACATCCTGGTAAAAGATCACCGCACGTCTGACTATTACTATTCTATGTTAGATATCTTCCCATACTCCATAATAGGACTATAAACGCAGTCCAGTCCGTATCCGAAACCATGGCTTCCAGATCCTTCACTGAGTCGGCCAGCAACGCCACCAGATCAGCGCGAGAAACAACCAAGAATGCGCTTGAAAACCCCTCGGCGACAGCCAGCAACTTCCTGCGCCAGCCATACATGCGCGCCGCATTACCCTTTATCAATGGTGGTATCGCAGGCATGACCGCCACCGCCGTCATACAACCCGTCGACATGATCAAGGTGCGTCTTCAGCTGGCCGGCGAGGGCCAAAAGACCGGTCCCAAGCCCACTGCACTTGGCGTGACCAGGAACATCATTGCCTCGGGAAAAGTGCTAGATTTGTATACGGGGCTCAGCGCGGGATTGCTCCGTCAAGCTGTGTATACCACCGCGCGGCTCGGCTTTTTTGATACCTTCATAGGCATGGCCAAGACCCGCGCTGAGGGTCAAGCCCGAAATGTCAGCTTCGGCGAGCGAGCTGTAGCTGGTCTCACGGCCGGAGGTCTGGCTGCCATGATTGGCAACCCGGCCGACCTCGCTCTGATCCGGATGCAGTCTGACGGCCTGAAAGCCCCCGAAGCGCGAGCAAACTATCGCTCTGTCGTCGATGCCCTCACCCGTATTGCGAGAAGTGAAGGCATCGGTGCACTGTGGTCTGGAGCGACCCCGACAGTGGTGCGCGCCATGGCGTTGAACCTGGGTCAGTTGGGTTTCTTCTCCGAATCTAAATCGCAGCTCAAAGCCCACACGAACCTCTCCCCGCAGGCCCAAACTTTTGCGGCCTCTGCCATTGCGGGCTTCTTTGCTAGTTTCCTATCCCTGCCGTTCGATTTTATCAAGACCCGTCTGCAGAAACAGCAGAAGAACCCACAAACTGGAGAACTGCCGTACAAGGGCGTCCTACACTGCGCGCGCAAAGTGGCTCATGATGAAGGATGGCTTCGATTCTACCGCGGATTCGGCACATATTACGTTCGCATTGCGCCGCATGCCATGGTAACGCTGATTGTTGCCGACTACCTCAATCTGATCACCAAGTAGACTGGTTGGAATCTTGACCAGTGAATATTAGCCTAACTTTCAGGCTGTTTATACGCGAGTTTTTCCAATGCCTTTTTTTCTTATATAGGTTGGATATAGACTGCGATACCTTCAACAGCGTTCGTTGTTCTTGACATAGTGTTCTGGTAACATACGAGAGAGCTGCTGTTTGGAACTTGGGTTGCAGTTGCTATTGAGAAAGAACTGTCTCACTGAGCGTATGGTATGGTACTTCAAATCAGCATGGGCCCCGGAGTGTAGATCCATGACTTATGACTAAAGTCATGATCACTCCCAGACACTCAAAAGGTGTGGTTACCCTACCGAGAGTTATCGAGACTATGATGGAGCGAAGCTTCATTGTGCGTAATTAATCACTGAAATGTATTTCTTTGTATTTTAACCTTGTGTGTGCTGGTTTTATATGTAGTGGTGAGATTGGTTGACAGCGATTTTTTTAATGGAATCAATGAAATTTATCGGCAAATACATCTATTTTTTTTGGAACTTTTTCAACTGTTAGGGTATATTAGCGTCACCGGAAAAGAGATATTTGGCCTAATCGTGGCTGGCAGTAAATTTCCCGATTAGGAAATACGTGCCGTTTATTGTCAGTCCTCTTCAAATGTCTGTTACTCAATACTGACCTTCACTATTAATCCATATCAATCACTTGATATGATATTCAAATGGAATATAATTGCCATCTCCATTTATGAGCTATCCATGTAAATTGTTGTAGATAAAACCATTTCAAGGTTCAAACGCTGGAAGTCGCAAATTAAGATAGCGTTGCAGCTTGACTAGATTACATGAAACACGCCCAATTCCAGAAATAGAAAGGAACAATACGGCCAAGCTCGTCTAGTCGTCCTCAATTTCGTCAACACTGTGAGGTGCCCTGGACGAAAACCTCGATCTTTCCCTCTTAATATGAACCCGGTTTTTCGCACCCTCTTGGTCGTCCTCATCTTCGTTTTCCTTATCATCGTCGTCATCAATACTAACTTGATCATCATCGTCCGAAGCAATCGTGAAGCCGCTCTTTCTACCGCCCTTTCGATGATGATGATGCCGTCCTTCAAACCGCGCCTCTTCCTCCTCGCGCTGTTCCGCAGCCTTTGCTCGCAGCACTCGTCTAAGCAAAACAGGGTCTCGCTTGAGGTCGTTTAGAGTCAGCGTGACAGAACAAACGGGGCACCGCACAGCACGCACGCGGCGTGCGCGCGCACCCCGACCACCGCCTTGAAAGTCGTGTTCCCCGGCAGCAATGGTCATGGTGCTATTCCTGATGAGATCCTCGATAGCTTGGCGCTCGAAACTGTGCACGCATTTTGTGCTTTTGACTGGGTCTTCAAAGGTGCTGAATGTCAGCGGGCATTTCAACGAGATGCGTTCTCGTTCAATGGAGATTTCCTCATCCTCGTCGTCGGGGGATTGATCGTCTCGAATCCTTCCGTGGACCGGCGAGGCACTGCCGTCTGCACCTGTGGTAGATTCGAGGTGTGAGAACCATGTTGATGGATGTGGGACTGGAGGTATCTCGTCACCGGGGTGTTTGGAGTCATGAACAATGCGGTAGAAACCGACATAGCTGTTGTTTTGTGTGTACCTGAGGCGTCATAAGCCAAGCGACTTTGAGGGGGGAAACAAAATTCTTACCGTTGTGCCAAAGACTGTTCCTCCCAGTTTGCATCAAACTCATTCAGCTTATCGTTTATGACCTGGGTTGGGACGACAGTGACGGTCTCTTCTTCGTCTCCGTCCTCTTCCATGTCCGGATCCTCCATTTCCTCATCCTCATCCACATCTATGTGTCTCCGGCTCCTGAGCCTGGATTGTCTCTCCCGTGCATTCGCCTCAGCACCAGCTTGCTCGGCTGTTTTCTGCACGTCTTCAATAACCTCCCGCATTGCGTTCAGCTTGTAGTCTCCGTCGACAATACCCCTCATCTTCTCTTCGAGCTGAACTGTGACTTCTTTGACTTTGTCTTCTAGTTGTTCAAGCTTTCGGGCTCTCGAGATGTCCACGTCGTCTTCCTCTTCCTCATCCTCTCCCTCGTCCTCATCCTCCTTCATCTCGTCGTCATCATCTTGCCCCTCATCATCTGTCCCTTCCTCCCCCTCCCCATTTCCCCTTCTCGACGCTGCTGCCGCTGATGCCTTCTTCTTATTCCGCACCCCGCGTTTTTTTCTCATTGAATTTTCATGCCGAACTCTCGAATCCGTCGCCCGCTCATTTACCTCAGCCGCAATCTCTGTCACTCTTTCGCCCGCTTGATTCAAGTGTTTCTTCATCTGCTGAAACGAGGACGCGGATAGGAGCACAGCGAGAGCGCGCTGGCCTGCCGCGTTCAGAGGCGTGCATAGTGGCTCGTACTCTGGTGTGGAGGGGCGGCGTCTGTCACCGTTGTTGTTGTTGCTGGGATTATTCTGATTTCTGCCATGGCGGCTTGAAGCCGGTGTGCGCGATGGAGTTGCTGCGACGCGAGATGAGTGTACTTGAGGTCGGCGCGAGGAGGATGCTATACTTGGCATGTTGTCGCTGCTTTTCGAAACCCCCTGTTCTTGATTCGCGATGCGGATGTATCGTAGGGGAGTCAGTCACAACGTGCCAGGAAAAATATACCACGACTGAAGAGACTCCGACTATCGCTCACGCGCTGAACATACAAGGCAACGAGAGTGAAATCCAATAGTCAGCTGTCTTAGTATCGCGGGATTGAGGTCAAACTTGAAAGTTGGTGCTGATAAGATAAAGTCTGACGCGCACCAGGCACGCGACGCGCTAAACTATATTTGGATATACATACAAAAAGACAGCAGCTTCAGCCAGACATAAATATTTCCAATATGTAATGTAGGTGTGGATGTGGATGCATAAACACAATCGTGCTTCTTAAACAGGTAAACAGATAAAAACACTATATTTCGGTTCTATTTTCTATTATTTTTTTCAAAATTAATTTTTCTAATCAATAATTTTAATACTAGCACTCCTACTTTGCTGACTCGGAAAAAGATACTCTAAGGGGGAAGTAAAACAACATACATATATGTATAAAGTAATACGTATTTTATTTAATAATTGATTTAAAGATCTATTACTATCTGTACTTCCACTTTAATAAACTTCTTGAACTCTTTTGGATCATTTTTGGACAACTTACTTGGATCATAGTCTATAGTAAATTATTTTATTAATTTATTTAAATTGTCAACACCTGTTTAGCCCCTTGCTTTACATATTTATCCAGCCTATTTTTACTCCTGAATGCGCTGTGCTGCATCTAATGATTGGCTGTTAGTCCTTGAACATCTGACACAGAAGCTGCATGTCACCTCGTTAGAAACAAAGAAACACCACCGGGTTCTCCGGGAGCCCTGACATCCATCTTCTCTCTTTGTGATTCACCCCACCCCACATCAATCGAGAATCAAGAGAGGAGAAAAACAAATAATAATAATAATAATAATGTCTTCCCAGAAATTCTACTCTTACGCAGTGACTGGCTCGGTCCTATTGATCTCTATCCTCATACTACGCCGTAAGAAGGCGGCGAAGGAGCAGCAGACTCCTGCATCACCAAAGCCACACCCGTTGGCAAAAACACCTCCTGAGCAGCTCCCTCAATACATTCAGGAGCTCCTTGCGACAGTTTCTGGCTGCGTTATTCTACAGAGCGATGTTGAGGCTTTCCAAAAGGCTGTAGATTATAGCTGGGCCCAGCAGAACCGCGAGATCATCCCCGCGTGCGTCGTGCGCCCGCGCAACACGCACGAGCTCAGCAAGACTGTTACAATTCTGAACAAGGAACATGAGAGACGCAATCTGGCTGTGTCACAGGTCGAGAGCTTTTTCTCGGTCAGGAGTGGCGGCGTCAATCCGGGTCTTGGGGCGTCAACCGTCAAGGACGGCGCTGTGGTTGACCTCAGTTTGTTTTCTGAAATTAGGCCGGCTCCTGATGGATCTACTGTGACTGTTGGAACAGGTTCTAAGTGGATCGACGTTTACAAAACTCTAGATGAGAAAGGATTGATTGTGATGGGAGGAAGGAACGCACCTGTCGGTGTAGGTGGGCTGACCTTGCAAGGTAAGATTACTTCGAGTTCAATATCAATTCTACGGACGATCTTTTCACATAAGTTCAACAAATGCTAATAATCCGGAATAAAGGAGGCATATCATTCTACTCTCCCAAATATGGCTTTGTCTGCTCCAACTGCGAGAGCTACGAAGTCGTGCTCGCAGACGGCAAAGTTGTTACAGCTTCTGCCTCAGAAAACCCTGACTTATGGAGGGTGTTAAAGGGAGGCGGGAACAACTTTGGCATTGTGACTCGTTTCACACTCCGCAGCTTCCCTTATGCGCCTTTGTGGACTGCAGGGATAGTGACACTGGCAGCTTTCCAGTATGCAAAGTCACTGAAAGCCTATCATGATTACCTGGCTCACGCGAGCTCTGGCAGGCCCGGCGCATTTGACGAGGATGCTGCTGGTCCGATCCTCAGTTTTGTCTATGCCCAGAAACTTGGCTTTCAGATTCTCGCAGTTTCAATCTTGTACACCAAGGTCCCAGAGGACAAGAAGTGGCCGGCTCACTGGGATGCAACGGGCTTCAAATCACTGAGGGGCATCCATAAAACCCGAGTGGAGACCAACACCAGCATTGTCGAAAGATTTGGTGGTACTTCGCCAGCTGGAACCCGTCATGTACAAGGCACGACGACTATCTGCAATGATCTCGAAACTATAAACAATGCTTACGCTATTTTCTGTGAGACTACAGGCGAACTACGCCGCGTGAATGGACTTGTATTCCCGTTTACGTTTCAGGCAATCTTGCCAGGATGGATGAACAAAGGAGACCCAAATATCCTTGGCCTTGAATACTGTACCGAGCCATTGATCATCATCAGTTATTCTGTCACATGGACTAAAGCCGAAGACGACGAGTTCGTTCGATCAGCTGTCCGCCGCAGCTTAGAAAGGATAGAGGCGGCCGCAGAAGCGAGGAAGGCGGGTCACCAGTACCGCTTTATTAATTACTGCATGGAGTGGCAGTGGCCATATGAAGGCTGCGGCGAACAAAACCTGAAGCTCATGCGCGAGGCGAGCCACAAATATGACCCGACTGGCCTGTTCCAAAGCGGACGTGCTGGTGGGTTTAAGCTAGACATCGAGTAATAGCGTAGCTAGCGAGTGTGACTGTTCCTAAAAGCGACTAAAATTGTCTTTTTGGTCATTAATTAATTCATCTTGCAGCACGGTAATGGACGGCGTCATTCGCCTAGTCAGCATCAATACAGCTGACTTTACAGCCTCGTATAACTTTCTTCATAGCGCTTACTTCTACAGAGGTAGCAAACATTTTTCGTGGTAAGACCGTCTAATTCGTTAGTTCTGGGAAGTTTCCCAGAGACACTGTGCAATTGGATGCAGGGCAAATTTTAGAAGAAGGGGTCTGAAGGCGCAGAAATAGACACCGAAGTGCGACTAATCCAACAGTGAAACGACTTTCTGTCCCTGTATATAGTTATAGTGGGGTGACATTACTTAGCTCGCAACCCCCCTTGTCTGAACACATGCAATGCATGCATTTAGGTCACTTCATATGCAAATTCAAAATTACGGCTGGAAGCCCCCCGGTGATCCCGGATAGCACCTGGAAAGACTTGGCTGGTTAAGAAGGAGGGGGCTTCGCAATGTAATGTCACCCCACTGTAGTTAGTTCTTTGTATTATGATCTTGCTTCTGCAGACGAACTTGGTAGAAAAAGGTAATACCTCATTCTCTGTATTGCAATGTATTTGAATGTACGATCGGATACAAACAGTCATTAGCCACGTCTACGATATAGATTAAAATATATAAGTTGGATGGATTAAAATATCATAGATATGAACTTTATTAATAAATCGAAATGCTCTTTCTGTTATCAATTGATACCATCCTTAGCACCTTGGAAACCGCCGCGCACGACTTCCAATCATGAAGGCGTAAGTTTGTTCTACCCTGCCTGCAACATATCCTCCATTTCCTCAATGTTTTCCCCCTTTTATTTTACAAAACACAGAGAAAAGTTAGAGGAAGGATAAGTTGTTCACGTACACAAAGGCAAGGGATGGGTCAACGAGTATAATCAAACATAATGAGCAACATAACCAATATAGCAGCATCTTGCGTAAGTCTAATGCCAAAGTCCTAGTCTCTTTCTCTTTCTCCAGATGTCTTTTCTCATATTGCTTTATCTTCCCTGCGCATTTATCATAACTTGAGAGTGCTAACAGCTACGTATTTTGTTCTCTTTCTCATAGTGTTCCATCTTATCTCACCTGCTTCAAGACAAGATCGCTTTCCCGGGTACTGAAGCCTACGCGGCGTCTCTCGCTTCCTATTTCTCCGCGCAGGAAAGCAGCGTCAGCCCGGCATGCATTGCGTCTCCGCAAAGCGTTGAGGATGTCTCGGCGATTGTGCACGCTGTGAATACCGATGCTAGTGATAGCTGCCTATTCGCCATCCGGGCAGGCGGCCACATGAGCTTTGCTGGCTCTGCAAACGTCCAAGATGGAGTTACGATTGATATGCGAGGTGTGGATGATGTAAAATTAAATAGTGACAGGTCTGTTGTCTCGATTGGTGCTGGTGCGAACTGGGGCAGCGTCTATACGCAGCTCGATCCTTATAACCTTAGCGTCGCCGGCGCGAGAGATTCCACGGTCGGGGTAGGTGGGCTCGTTACTGGCGGAGGGATATCTTATTTCGGACCTCGCTATGGCTGGGTATGCGACAACGTGCTCAACTATGTCGTCGTTCTCGCGAACGGATCAATCGTAAATGCTAACTGGAAAGAGAACCCAGAGCTGCTATGGGCGCTACGTGGAGGCTCGAACAACTTTGGTATCGTGGTTCGTACAGATCTGCAGACTTTCGCGCAGGGAGATATCTGGGGTGGAATTGTGGTCTACGACTTCTCAACTGTAGATGAGCAGGTCAAGGCTATAGTTGCGTTCAACGACCACGATACCTACGATGAGTTTTCTTCGCTGGTGCCCAGTTTTACGTATTTCAATGGCAGCTCGATTATCGTCAACAGCATCGAGTATACGAAACCGGTCGTAGACCCACCCGCTTTCCAGAACTTGACAAGCATACCGTTCTTGGAGAGTACGATGCGTCTTACCAACATTTCAGATCTGGTCGACGAGTCGGAGAGTCTACAGATGAATGGGCTACGGTACGTTGCTCTCTACTGCTAGAATGGTAGGGTGGCTGATTGGATTGTCGTTTTCAGAAGTGCGTCTGCCACCGTGACCATAACTTCATCAGTGAAGCATTGACAGCAAGCGTGGGGGCCTGGAACGCCAGCATCTCCTCCATCGAAGACATTCCCGGCATAGTATGGGCGCTTGCTATGGACCCCCTCCCGCCTGTGATGTATACTCGACACGCTGAAGCAAACGCTCTCGGGCTGACTGGTCGAGAAGGCAAATCCTTCATCATAATCAACTTGCGTGTTACATGGAAAAACACAGATGACGACGCGAGGGTGTGCAGCGAGATAAAACAGCTCATAGCGACTATAGAGCGGAAAGTTGGTAATCTTGGATTGCTGGATCCGTTTGTGTATTTGAACTACGCAGCGCCGTGGCAGAAGCCTATTTCTAGCTATGGACAGGCCAGTATGGAGAGGTTGACCAGAATTCGTGACGAGTACGATCCGCAACGGGTGTTTACAGGTACTGTCCCTGGAGGATTCAAGATTTTGAATTAATTAGAGCTGTAATGGAAGGGGAAAAATGGCATTTAAAACAATGATATATCCTCATAATGGTTCGCAGATAGGGCGTCTTGCATACTATAGCAATAAATTTAGTATCCCGAAGCTTTCATCAAAAGGTTATTGTGACCCTAGCGACATTACAGTGCGTTTTCAGTTGGGAAATAACAAGCTATACCTAATCTCCCAGTCCATCTAAACTCTCTCACAGACCAGCTTCACGCGGGACGGCTGGCTCATCTTCAACAACATATCGTAGTTAACATCATCCGCACACTTCTCTGCCCGTTTCCTAGCATCGAAATCTGTTTCACCTTTTCTCAACATTGGACGCACGTGATGCTCTTTGAATAAACACGCCAGGAAAGCCACCACCTCGACCTGCGAGAATTTCATGCCGATGCAGTTCTGCGGGCCCTCTGACCACGGGAAATACGTCCCCTTCCGTGGCACGAATAGCTGTTCTGTCTTCCCATCATAATGATCAGGAGCCATAGTATCGGATAACAAAATCCATCGCGATGGGCGCCATGTATACGGGTCATTCCAGTATCTCAAATCTGTCTGGATGCCTAGTAACATGGGAAAAATCTCGGTGCCCGAAGGAATAGTGAGCACATGATCTCCCCCTCCATGGAAAGCCTCAATAGTTTTAGATGTGATCTTAGGCAATCCTGTGATCGGAGCGTAGAGCCTTAGTGTCTCGTAAAGAACTGCCTGACAGCGCTTGAGGTGTTGGAAAAGAGCGTAATCCCAATCCTCAAGTTTTCTCTCTCCAATCACGGGTGTAAGCTCTTCACGGAGCCATTCTTGAATGTCAGGATTCGCAGCCAGACGCATCACGATGAAGCTTAGAGTATTAGCAGTAGTGTCGTGACCTGCGATATTCATCACGAAGACATTTCCTAGTATCTCGTCAATGGAAAGCTGACTTCGTCTGGGTGGTTTTTTGACTGTGTCTCCTGCGTCTCTGCCTTGCTGCGTGTCACTTTGATCAAGGGCGCGCACGAGTGACGGTATGATACCATCGTATTGTGATTTTCCTTCACTGAGGGCCTTGGACTCCCTATTCACGACATTGACCATAAAACTCTTCATAGATGTAGCTGCATGTCCAATCCTAACCCAAGTCCCTGGGACAAATCTACCATTGAGGAAATGGTAGGGCACCAGCATAAGAAATATGAGGTATTTATGCACTATGTAGAGACAGTCTCTGTAGCTTTCCATGCTAAACTTTCTATCTTTCAACTTCACCGAGCCTATGAAGTCGTAAGGTTCATGGAATGCCACTGCTGCGAGCACGTTCATGGACAGTGTTCGTAGATCTTGTTGTATATCTGGTATTTCACCCGGAGCGTGGGACTCCCAGTAGCGTCCGATACACCTTTTGTCAGTCGAGTTAGTATTAGAGAGGCCTTTTTTTAATCCCATTTTTTCCTATAAAAAAAAAATCGATACTCACTGGGTTTGGCGCAATGTTTCATTCCACACAAACTTCGTGTTCGCCTGGTTAAAAGGTACTGAGACAGCTTTACGATGACGAGGCCAATCCTCCAACTTGACTGTGAGTATAGAAGGTCCGAATATAGCAAGAATTTCTGTCAAGTGTTAAATATGCTATGTTTAAGAAAATAGACAATTGAAAAAGAAATACACTTACGATACTTCTCCACCGGGCGCACAAAGTCGCGCCATCGTGAGAGTATCTCTTGAACCGCGTCTGGATCCGAGAAATGCAAGTGTATACCTCCTGGAGAGACGAGCGCCCACACGATCCCAAACCGTTGTCCTGGACTGCTCTTCTCAAGAAAATGCCAATTCCTATGAGAGAACCGCACAAAGTCCGGGTAAGAGCTCCACGGAATCGGCAAGAATCCCAAGAGTTTCCATACTAAAGGCTGGACAATGACCCAGAGAATACTGTTGGGATCAATTGGGATCCGTAAGATGGGTACCTTCATGCAACGTGCTTTCTGAACGTTGGACTCGAGACGAAATAGTGTCCAGATCATGTAACCCAGAGCTGTCCCTGAGAGCACGTGAATGATCATGGTATTTACAGTACAGTACCTATTATATGCGCACAACCAGAATTACATGTAGGTGGCAAGGGGGGGCCAAGATAAAGGTCAAAATATAATACATCAATTGATATATATACATACATGAACTTAGGTAGAGTCGGGATCTAGATTTCGTAAATGCGATCTTTTTCTTTTTTTCCCCTCCGGAACTTCTCTGAATGTGTCTACCTACATGAACAACTCAGGCTCACGTCACCACATCGGATATGTCCACTTCTATAGGCTGTGCTATCCTGCATTGCTCACAGCGCTAATGTAAGTCAGAGTGGTGACATTAATGTAACCCACCACTGAACCGTCACCCTAAATCTATATAGAGAATAATAGAAACCCATGTCTTGAGTTCTTAACAACCACTGGTAGAAAAGGGGCACAAGGATTTAAGCCTACACACTAAAAAGTAGGACTAGGATAATTTGCTGACGGCTGATTATGCAGACCAACATGCTATAAGCACCGGTAAGGACATAGAGGCCAAGCCTATGGCAGCTTCACAATTTTACCTACCGAGGAGACAAGATAGAGCTGAGAGGGACCATTTGGAGTCCTTTCTTGGAAAATAATCTAGGAATCTCGGAATTTTGCAGGTTGTCTAGATTATTTCGTACCGTATCATTGCCCGGGACTCCTACTACATGTGGAGCTCAGCTGATTCTTTTCTCCACCTCGAGCCTTAACCTGGCGGACCATAGACCTAGGAACATCTTTTTGTGTTTTTAGTTCTAGTCATGTATGAGTCCCCTTCTGCAAGGCCTTATTTTTCGTGCCTAACCTGAAATCTAAACTTTTGGATTGCCGGTTTGATGATTTCCTGAACCATCTAGTCCGTCATGTCACCTGCTTTCAACTTCATCACGGCGCCCTATCCATTCCAGTCCCTGCTGTTAGATGTGAGACAGGAAGAGTTGTTGATCGTGGGAAAGGTGGCAAGTTGTCTGATATTTGCACTGATCTTGTGGCGATTTTGGAGGTTCACGGCCTCGCCTTTCTTGCATCCTGAACGACCCAAGGAATTTCCTTATTGGATACCGCGTAAGTTTTCACTGAGAAAGTGACCTGGATTTGTGGCCGTGGGCTAACATATTATATAGTTCTTGGTTAGTACAATATTATCTGATCTACAATTGAACCGCCAGCTGGCCCTGACATGATACGTTCTTAGGCCATGGCCGAGCTTTTTTCCAGGACTCGAATGGGTTGATTGCTAGGGCTAGGTAAGAAAGGCCCATGACAGTTCAGTTCAAGAAATTAATACAAGGTGAAGAGGCCATTTTCGATATACGCAAGAGCCCATTGCCTTGACGGCGTTTGGCGTAACTTTCTACGTGGTCACGCAGACTAAACAGTCGGCTGAGGTGTATAAGAACAAAGAGACACTGTCTTTTGAGAATTTTGTTCAAACACTCATGAGAAATAACGGCAACGAAGAAGATGTCATTCAGCTCATGTATTCCTCGCTTCCGGCGGACAAATTCGGTTTCCCGAATCCATATGGCGAATCTCTAGGGGTTCTGGCTCAAAAGATGCACGCTCATCAACTTCACCCAGGTAATCAGCTGGCCCTTTTACAGAACCAGGTCATTCAGCGTATGGATTATCTTTTGCGCTTGGACACGCTGCTCGGAACGTGCAGCCTGTATGCGACAAGTCGCAGCCCACAGCACATTGAAGTTCCTCTCTATAAATGGTGCTCCGATTACTTGATCCGTCTCGGTCAGCATGTCTACTTTGGCGAAACGCTAGATCAGATCGACCCTACTCTTCCGGAGGTATTTTTCGAGTTTGATGAGCTGATCTTCAAGATGCTATACCAGTTTCCGAGTTTCTTGTCCCATGACATGTCCAAGCCCAGAGCCCAGGTTATTACTTCATTGAAAAAGTACTTTCAGTTGCCCCAGAGCAAGAGAAGGAACAGTGCTGCGTGGCTGATCAGCACCATGGAAGATGAGATGAGAGCACTCGGAGTTGATGATGATAATTTAACTGTAGTGATTTTCCATCTTTATCTTGCGTTGGTCTTCCCTTTTCTTTGGGAGAAAAAAAAAAAAAAAAAAAAAAAAGGAAAAAAAAGTGAAGGCTTAATAATGCTAATACTTCTTCAGGATCAATACGAATACAAGAAAGAGCGTCTTCTGGTTGCTGACCTACCTTCTTCATAACCCTACCCTTTTGGCTAGATATCGCCACGAAACAGGACCTGCTTTCAAGGACGGCGAACTAACTGACGCATTGTACATTCAAAACCCTGCCACCTGCCCAAATGTTGCCATGATATGGCACGAGACACTCCGGGTTTCTGGCTGGGCAGCTTCGGTCCGGCTGATTATGCAAGACACAATGATCGGCGGAAAACTCATGAGCAAAGGCAATCGTGTGATTGTGCCTCATCGACTGCTACATTTTGACGAGAGCATTTTTGGTGCGGAGCCACACACGTTCCGGCCTGAGCGATGGCAGGAAAACGAGAATCTAGAACGCAGCCCGTCGTGGCGGCCGTTTGGTGGCGGCCAGACCATGTGCAGCGGTCGTTACCTGGCGCGTTTCACAGCGACGACCTTTGTGGCGATGTTGTTGCAGCGCTTCAATGTGGAGATCATGGGGAGCCCGAAGCTGCCTGCTGCAGACGAGGGAAGACCGGTGTTGGGTATCATGTCGATTAAGGAGGGAGATGATTTCAATGTACGACTCTCGCGGAGGAGGAAGGATGGCTAGATAGCAGTTTTGTTCTGGAGCTTGTGAACCCACTGGGGAGGATCGCTGTGATCCATCTTGACGTGCGAGATACACTGCCCACAATCTAAACAAGTATTCCTAGTATCAGTATCGGTTCTTTGGCTATGAATACCTGCAAAAATTAGCACAGCACAGGAGAACTCCATCCAGCCTAACTAGTCTATCTATCCCAGACTCGAAGCAGCGAGTCCCAGGTACGCTATCCTCTATATAGTAACTATATTTACATAGTACCTATACCGACAATATATATGTACGTACATATACCCCATTACTATTACCCCACCGCCCCGCACCTGTCATATGCAGTTGATGCTCCAGATGTACGTGCTACCCAACGCATTGTGCTACAGTTACACTGCCTCATCGAGTCCAGCCAGGTCATGCTTCCACGGCAAAACTGACAACCAGCAACCGCCAACTTGCCCTACCTTACATGGGACGTATTGCTGGATTTTGTTAGTGCTGCATAGGGCTTGAAGTCTACTCCGTACATAGTAAAGTTTACCGAGGGGCCCAATTACTATCCACACTGAGGAGCTGGACTTGAGGCATGCAATATGCAACTTCTACGCGCGTAGCCCATTTGGGTTTACCAAGAAGCCCTGCATTTATGGGAAGGTGTGTTAATAATGGAGAAATCTATAGCCTAAGATTGGCTCAATAAAATACAGCTAATTGTATCAACCCGGGCTAATGCGAGGGGTGAAAATAAACGAACAAAGCCACAGTAAATAGGGGGTTGTTGTGTTAGATTACAAATATAGTTAACATGAACACTTGCCCTAACCAAATTCAGTAGCTCGTGGTTATCTCCATATAAATCCTGGAGCAGGATAGCTAGACATCAGTACCGCACAAGATGGAATCGACTCCTGCCAAAGGTACCATCGTCGTCACGGGCGCCAACGGCGGTCTTGGAAGTGCTATCACAAAGGAGATTGTTTCCAAGCCCGAGTTCTCAGCATACCATGGCATCTACCTTGTCCGAGATGCAGCGCATGCGTCTACGCTCGATTCCGTACTCGCCACGAGCTCAAAGCATCTCTACGAAACTCTCTCGATAGACCTAACCGATCTCGATAGTGTCCGCAAAGCTGCTGAAGCCATCAACCTGCGAGTTTCAGAGGGCAAGATCCCCCAGATAAGAGCTCTGGTCCTCAATGCTGGATTCCAGGATTTCGGGAAACAGTCCTGGACCAAGGATGGATTCGATACCACGTTCAGCGCCAATTATCTGGGACACTGGCTCTTGACGCTACTCTTGCTGAAGAGCATCGATAGGGATGCCGGAAGAATCGTGGTAGTTGGCAGCCAGGCTCATGAGTAAGCGTTTTTTGGCCTCCCTTAGGATGCTTTGAGGAATAAGCTAACAGGCGTCTTTTCTCCAACTCAGTCCTAATGACAAGCGGAATGACTCCAGTAAAGCTTTCATCGACGACAAATACAAACCTATGATCCGCGACAAGGATAATTTTGAAGCGATTGCCAAGGGAAAATGGAGTTCTGCCACAGAGGACACGACCTGGCGTAGCGGATTCCGTCGTTACGGTGCGGCCAAACTCTGCTTGACTATGATGATGCACGAGCTCCAGCACCGCATGAACACAGATTCTCAGTTGAAGAACGTGTGCATCTTGGGCGTTGATCCGGGCGCCATGAGTACTGGTCTACAGCGTCATGCATCGTGGTTCATCCGCGTGCTGATATTCCAGATTATACTACCTCTTACTTTGCTCCTGATGTCAAAGCCGCCATTGCGTCCAACCCACAAGTCGGCATCTCATATCTTGCAGGCGGCTTTCGATTCAAATGAGGTCCTGGGCCAGTACCCTAAGGATCTGTATTTCAATGGCGATGAGCCGCTGGAAACGAGCGAGGAGTCGAAGGATGTCCAGAAAAGAGAGCTGGTTTGGAAGGAAAGTGTACGCTATACACAATTGAAAGAGGGAGAGACTGTCCTAGCTGCCTGGGAGTGAGGGTGGGATTCAACAAAGGTCGATACTTCTAGATCAACCAGGGCTAGTAATAGGGGCTCTCTTATAGTTACGTATATAGCCAGAAAGTCCAAAATTACCTATTTTAGCTCGCCAAGTTTTACTTTTCAACACCAACTATCATGAGGTATGGCCATATTGGTCATTCAAGATTCCTTTCTTAGAAACAAGAGAATCTTTAAAAGCAAACTGAAGGAGGTTACGTACCGAATGACTCTAAATATGTAGTCAGTGTGAATATATTCAAGAGCAAACTACGTAGTCCATACGACTCTATCTCATAGCCTACTGGATGCTGGTGTCTCTCCTCCTCACCTTAATGCAAGCCTTCATGGGCGGGAGGCGAAAATCGCCATACCACGGCCCCTCTACCTTTGCAGTCTGTCGTTCAAAATCATATTTCAAAATAGCATCAGCAAGGATGAGTTTCAGCATGATAGCGGCAAAGTGTCTGCCAGTACAGGCGTGTTTCCCGTGGCCAAAGACGAGAAAGTCAGGACTGGTGGCTGTGAAATCATTGCGGATGCGCTTCGTATTTATATAAAATTTACTCTCCTGTTCTTTTTCTTCTCCTCCTCCGGTTCGTTGCTGTTGATGTTTACTGTAAAACCGAAAAGGAATAAATTTATGAGCGTCAGCGTATATGCTGTCGTCCCGCATGACGGGGTAGACTGGTACAGAGATGTGCGTGCCTTTGGGAAGATGCACGCCAGACGGCGTAGTCAGCCCACCCTCAGCGAGTACAACACGTCTGAGGCCCACGGCCAAAACCGAGTTCAACCGCGCGCTCTCACGCATGACAGAGTCCAACTTCTCGAGCTCGGCAACCGCCCGCTTGTTCCACTGCCCGCCATGTGCGGCGAGTACTGATGTGATCTCTTCACGCAGCTCGTCGAGGATCTTGGGTTCACACGCTGCGAGGTCGAACATGGCCCATGTCGCGAAGAGAGACGATGTATGTAGGGCTGCAAAGTTGAGGATCAGCAGACGATCTGCCAAACTCTCGCTCCGCCACATGTATGGGTCACCAAATGCCTTTGCCTGCTGGATCGCCCACTGGAGGAAATCATTAGGCTCCGGATCAATCGATTTATCCTCAGGATTTGCTCGACGTGCATCGTATTGGCACAATCGTTTTTCAATTTCTGCCAAGACGATTTTCCGGAACCGTCTCGTATGGATACGGTTCGGAATGGTGACGAAAGGGGCGATGAAGGGCCGTAATGGCCCCCAGAAAAGATTTAGAATCGAAGCGCTGAAGGGAACATCTATAGCAAAAGCCATACCATTATTCACTAACCCAGGGTCCCGGCAATATGGGGCACCAACGACAGCGCGATTCGCAACACTACCGACAATATGGCGCACCGTTTCAAAGACGCGTACCTCCTTCCACTTGGACGTGTTTGTACCCCAGTACTCGTCAAAAGCCCAATTTACCTCGTCTGATAGAGCAGGTATTAGGTTACCAACCTGAGGCGTCATAGTTGTTCGGATAATTGCATCATAACGCGCCGCTCTATTTATCCTTGGGTTCATGAACGTGTGATCAGTCTGGTAGATCTGGGCGGCGCGCTCCTTGAAGCTGAGTATAGAATCCGGCTGTTCGGTGACAAAATCTATCTCGGAATAGGGCAGCATGACGCTGTCGCCTCCGCTAACGACGGGAAGAATGACGGCACTGTCGCGATACTGCGTATATGCTTGTTCCATAGCCGCCTTGAAATTCAACGTGTTGCGCCATTTCGCTTGAAAGATGGGGAAAAAATCGTTCTTGCGCGCCCCGATGACGGGGATGTTGGGAAGACAACGGCAGTGCTTGATGAACGATATCACAGAATAGATGATACAAGAACCCAGGAGTACGGAAGCAGGGCTGATAAGAAACACAGAGAGCATGTTGAGTGGGAGAGACCCCAAGAAGGAAAAGAAAAAGAAAAAGAAAAAAAGAATTAGATGTTAGCAACGGGGCTGCGAGAAATCAACGTTACGCACCGGACAGGCTTTTTAGGAATACTCAGTCCAAAAAGCTCCAACGTCGAGCTGAACTAGCTAAAAAGTGAAGGCCTCGGTGCCAATTGCCAACCTGAGAAGCTAAACGGATGAGGTTGCCATAGATGTAGGCTTTTTGGCGGGTGTAACTCTGACTCAGATATTGGAAAGCGTATGTGCCGGGAAATGGCATCTTCACCCGGTGGACCTGTCAACTATCTGCTGTGGAACAGCTAGTGGCATGCCTGCAGCTTGCAGGTGCAAGCCTGACCCCTCATTCTAAATGGCGACCGCACTGCAGTAGTCTTACTAGGCAGTATGACCCATGTAGAATGTTGCACAGAGGCTTCATAGCGGGTGCTGTTATAATAATATATTAGAAACCACCCAATCACCCTTCAATTAACCCTAACCGAGACTTTCGGCTCGCTTGCAGTTAACACCCTAAGGTAGCCACCTAGAAACACTCCCAAGTTGTGCCCAGTCCACAGCTATTATCATGATATGATCACACTTGGTGCCAATGCTGGTGACAAGTGCCGAGTATTTTCTGTATTGCCGTCGTGCAAAGTTTGTGGAGGTGGTCTTACTCTTGATATGGAGACTTTCTGTGTTTTCTTTTTCCAAATATGCATGTATCATTTGATTGTTGGTGACAATAACGCGTGGCTGGGATGACTGCAGACGCAGTTATATTCTGTAGGGATTGCCATGTAAAGTACGTAAAAATTTACAGCCGAACTGTCCAATGATGATAGCATGGAATTTATCAACACACCCCTGTCGCTTAGCCACCTACGGTTCCGGCCCCAAAGTCTCTCAGTCTCATAAATGAAGAGACGCATACCCCACAAGGCCAACGTCTACCCTGCAGCTTTCTGAAAACTGTGACACCAACAGTAAAGGGGGAGATTGTACTTGGTCTCTCCCCCAATACGCATTCGCCAATGTTAACCTTACTCCCCCGCATACCGGTAGTCAGAGAATATCAGAGTAAGATCTCTCAGGAGAAGAAAGAGAGACGGAGAGAATGAGAGCGCGAGCGTGTTCTTCTAGATTTATATTACCGACCAACGACTCTCCTTTTTAGCCACAACTATGGCTTCTGCGGCGGCACCAACAGATCTTTGCGCCTTACCAGCGGGAGTCTCACCAGACGGCGTATACAATTTCATCAACCCGCCATCTCTCTTCCCAGCTCTTCTGGTCATCAGTGTAGTTTTGGGTGCCTTCTCGACCACCTTTGTGTTGGGGCGGCTGTTCGTCAATCGGAAAAAGTTAAAGATCGCAGATTGTAGGTGCATGCTCCCTGTGCGGATTACCTATTATTCGTTGTTGCACATCCTGGAAAATGAGTTAAAAAACGATTGATTGAAACTTTATAGATATGACATTTATTGGTTGTTTGATCAATATTACATATACGGGCCTTATTCTTGCTCGTAAGAGCACCTCACCTCCCATCTAGTGATCGCTCTTCTCACTCGGGACGTTTTTGCAGGGCCAGATTCCTACCGCCATATCTGGGACACTCCGGCTTGCGATTTCAACGGCGAGTCACTCAAGATCCTGTTTGTTCAGACCATGTTCTTCGGCCCGATATTTTTCTTCACCAAGGCTGCCATTCTGCTCTTGTACAGTCAGCTCTTCGCGATAGAGACGCGCTTCAAGCTCGCTATAAACTTTACTATCCTCGTCACGCTGCTCCTGTATCTGTCCGAGTTCCCGCTGGCGGCCATCTACGCAGCTCCGAGGCCAGGCCACTCGTGGGATTCATTGCTGGAAAACGAGAAGACCAATGCACCGCGGCTTGCGCTCGGCGGAGTTGTGCAGAGTGCCATCTCAACTGCGCTAGATATTTATATCTTCATTTTGCCTCTGCCGATTTTCCTGAAGCTCCAAATGATGCCTAGACAACGCTTGCAAGTTCTCGGCATCTTTTCTACGGCTCTTCTGTGAGTCTGCGTTTGCCCCGAAAAAAAAAAGTGACAAGAAAAGAAAGAAAGAAGGAAAGAAAGAAAAAAAAAAAAAGGAAAAGAAAGAAAAAAAAAAAAAAGGAAAAGAAAGAAAACAGGGCTAAGATATCTTCTTCTCTCTAGCGGAGTTGGCGCTAGCATAGCGTCACTTATCATCAAGATCAGACTGATGTCGTCGGCGGACTCTAGTTGGCTAGGAGCTCAAGCATCCATGTGCACGTATGCTCGTTCCCCATCCCCTATTGCCTCTTGCGAACTGACGTGCCGTCACGTAGAATCATAGAAACTAATATTGCGCTTATCGTTGGCTGTATGCCCGCCTCTGCGCAATTCGTGGCCGTCTACGTTCGCGGCTCTACGTTCTTAAGGTCTCTACGGTCGCGGCTGCTGAGCGCAAGTGGCCGCACGCGCGACGCTTCAGGGCCCTCGAAGGATGTGATCACATTTGGCTCAAACCAGACGCCCAGACGGAATAACTACTACGAGCTGACAGATACTATGTTGCTTGAGACGCAGGCGACGATACAGGATGGCGCGTCAGAAAGGGACCACCACCACTCCAAATCGAGCAATACTCAGAGTCCGGTAGAGCAAGCTGGATGATAAAACATTGAACTGGCTAAAAACAGTACGTGCGTCCTGAATGAACAAGCATCAATCGGTGCAAGTGAACGGACAAAACTTGACGCAATCTTCCATCTTCCATCGTCCATATTTTCTTTCTTTTTTCCTAACATTTATCCCCACGTGGCAATGAGATGGGAAGACTTTCTCCGTCAAGCCGTGCTGTACGTCCAAAAGAAGAAGGAAAGGCAACCATCTAGAAATCGAAGAGAAGAGGCATTCCAGCAAACTTTATTAATCCTTCCTTTTCGATCGATACCGGCCTGCATCTAAAAAGAAGCGCGGAAGATCTGGTACGAAAAGGGTCTCTGAGCACATGGTATTATTTACCTCCTCTCGTGATGGTCGCGGTAGAATAGTCTTTGGATTAGGATTACTCGTACTTAAGCTTGTTGAAGAATAAGCTTTCGTAGCGCGAACCTAGTACATATATTAACCCTAACCCTAATCCTGCGCAGCTGACATACCCAGCCGCGCGACTACAGGCGGTGCCATCGAATTAATGATATAAAAGATATATCAATCCATAGGCACCATTACAGGCAGTAAATTCAAAAGTAAGCTGCAGCGGAAATCTGTGTTTCCGCCCATGTGGTTGTCGTGGCGATCGCGTGGAAGAACAAAGCGCAGTACAGACAGGGATAGCAATCCTGTAAGCCTTCCTAATATCGGGCTACCAACCCTCCTGATTTGAGGATTTTCGATATTTAGCCATCAATGCATTACAGCCACCCCCCAATCTAGTTACACATACGCACGCCACCTCAGAACCCAAAAGAACGCAATCTAAAACGCGGGAAAAGCGATTGATATAAAGAGCCCTTCCCCCGTCGATGCATGAGCAGAGTTCAGATCCACGAGCAAGGTTTGATCCCACCGTCTACAACAACCTCTGCTTTCCCTAACAAGAAGGAAAACATGGCCAATCGTCTCAGTCTCCGTCAACTATGCGTGACGACCCCCTCCCTTTTTCTATTCTTTTCTTCTGTCTGATCGATATCCCTCTGGCTAACTTTTTGAGTGGATCCAGTGTGAGAGCCTGACTGCTCTTCTCGGTGCCACGAACGTCTTGCTTCCAGGCAGCTCTGAATACAACGCATCGCTATCGTCATATTTCTCGCCCCAGGCATCCTCAGTTCACCCGTTGTGTTTTGTCACGCCGCAAAGCTCAACAGATGTGTCCAAAATCGTCTCATCCCTGGCCCAGACAGACTCATGTATCTTCGCCATTCGATCCGGAGGGCACACTTGGTTTCCCGGCGCTTCGAGTGCACCCTCGGGTGTGACGATTGACCTGCGCGGTCTCGACTCGATCGAGGTCCACATCCAGAACTCGAGCGTGTCTATAGGCGTAGGCGCAACCTGGGATGTCGTATATTCGACATTAGAGGCCCACGGCCTTAGTGCCGTTGGTGGTCGCGTGGCAGGAGTAGGTGTGGGAGGACTGACTCTCGGTGGAGGTATTTCCTTTTTTGGGCCTCGTTATGGCTGGGCTTGTAACCAAGCACTCTCGTATCAGGTCGTGCTCGCCAACGGCTCTATCGTGGAAGCCAATGAGCGCCACAATGCAGATCTCTGGTGGGGACTGCGGGGTGGATCGAACAACTTCGGTGTCGTTACTGGTGTTACTCTGGCGGCCTTTGAGCAAGGCCCCTTGTGGACAACTACGACTGATAATACTCTTGCCTCGGTCAATGACCAAGTCAGCATCTACTCTAAAATTATGCAGCCACAGAACTACGATGAGAATGCGTCGTACCTGTTCGGTTGGGGCATCTCGCAGCCGCTGAACCAGACTGTCCCTATCACCTTGAACCAGCTTGCTTACACGAAACCGCGAGGGAACAGTACCCCAGAGTACTACTGGGATATCGTGAACCTACCAAACCTAGCCCCTCTCGAGGTTTCAGTTGCTAATATGTCCACGATCGCTGTGGCAGGGGCCGCGGCACAGCCGCCACAAGTTCAACAGTACGCAGATCCATCTCTCTCCTGTCCTCTGCTTTGTCCAAAAAAAAAAAAAAAAAAAAAAAAAAAAAAAAAAAAAAGAAAAAAAAAAAAAAAAAAAAA
>CVMT01000001.1:4403156-4459172 GCA_000985935.1 Talaromyces islandicus | reverse complement strand
AAAAAAAAAAAAAAAAAAAAAAAAAAAAAAAAAAAAAAGGAAGAAAGAAAGAAAAAAAGAAGGTATTCGTTCTTCTTACTGACTCGAAATAGATACCTCACTGCAACAACTACATATGTACCTACGAAAGAAATGCTCTTTGCCACTTTCAACGCCTACAAAAACAGCGTAGCATCAATCCGGAACCTTAAAGGGGTGACTTGGACCGTGATAATAGAGCCTCTCCCACCGCAGATCTACGCACGTCGAGCTACCAAAAACGCCCTAGGTCTTGCTAGGAAGACCCAGTCGCTCGCCGTGTGTCTGGTCTCGCCATCCTGGACCGACCCATCGCAGAACGAACAGATATATGCCCTAGCGCGCGATCTGATCGACACCATAGAGCACAAAGCCAAGAAACTCGGTGTCCACGACCCGTACATCTATCTAGACTATGCAGCGCCGTGGCAGGACGTCATTGCGGGATATGGCACAGAGAGCGTAAGTCGGCTGCAGAAGCTAAAAGCAGAAGTTGATCCTAACAACGTATTTCAACGTCTGGTTCCTGGAGGGTTCAAAATTCCTTCTTGAGCCTGAATCTAGTATAATTATAAACTTTTAAATAAATAAATAGAGACCGTATAATTTAATTATACCTTTTAAAGCTATTTAATACCAATATAGTAATAGATCTTATTCTAGGCATACGTATGGTTGATTATATTATATGACTATCGCTCAGTACACTCTTGACTACACCATTGATTTATCCAACATTGGAGAGTATATGTATTTTTAAGCTCAATTTTCTTTTATTATAGCCAAAGACATGTAGTCTTTTTTTTCTTTGAAAAAGAATATACAAAAATGATCCATCCAAAAAGTGGACGCCACACTCTCTTTCGAGTACAAGACAGAACATAACGCAAGGAAAGCTTGACCATTGAAATAAATTGATACAAGCATTTATTACCATTCGCATTCCCAGCCCACCTGCCTCACGGCCTCACTATCACTATGCTTCCACTCTTCAACCATCTCCAAAACATCCCCGTCCAAGACTGTCTTCTTCTCCCGCATGCTTGCTAGTAACAGCGATAACAACCTCACTCTGATGCAGGCTTCAACCACATCATCTTCACTGGGCAGGGCGCGCCCCAGACGTAATGCACAAGTCGGCATGTCCGCGGTCGGAATCTCCCGTATAGCTGATTGAAGGGCGTCGAGTTTCAGTAGCGAGAGGGAATCCCTGGCGTGCTTGAATGTCAAATCGATGATTGCAGAAACGAATATGTCTGCTGCCGAATCAGATTCTGACGCTGCGGGGTTGTAGATTGGGGACGGTAGCATGACAAGGTCATGCTCGAAGGCGCTTGGCGGCGAGACAGGGTATCCAGCAGCCAATTCTGTCGACCATGCTTCTCTCCGTACGCTCACAGAAACGTCAATTATCCGCCTCATGACTCTTGTTGTCTGTTCGTAAACTTTTTCCCTGTGCACAGGATCCCCGACATCACCAGAAAGCCTAGTCTTTCTTAGCTCTTTCAGCATTTCTAAGGTATACCCTGGGTAGATGACATATTTTCCTAGAGTCGGCTTATATTTAATAGGATTTTTAGCAATCACTTCAGCACGGAAAAGGAAGTTTTCTAGAACAACTTTAGCCGTATAATCGTCAGAACTGTTCCTGGTTGCGGGAACAAGCAGGCGGTTTAGACGGTACAGCGGCGCTCGAGCTCGCTGCAGCTGGAGGAATTCATTCCAGTGTTCGCGGACATTTATGTCCTTGAGTGTAGGATCGGTAGTTCCGATGAATCCTTTGGCTATGCGGTTGAAAGATGCGAATCGTAGGTAGCTCAACGCCCAGCTGCGGTGCCGGTGTTGTAGATATGTGACTGGAAGATACACCGTCCACTGCCACAGTATCTTATCAATAAGGTCTGAAGAGAAGGGGCCGATTTCCAGTTCAGTGATGCCTAGATCCGAGAGTGACAGGCCCATCTTGGAAACCATGCAGCTCATCCAGCGCGCATGCTGACGAGCTGATTCTTGTATAACCGGCAACAGTATTTTATGGACGTAGTCTGACCGCAGTCCCACGGGGATCTGAGTCGCGGCAGCAGTCACCATCAAGTTGAGTATCGGACGCTCAGAGCCTGACGCAACAGACGGTAATGGCGCTCCGCTGCTCTCTGCTGCAATCCATTCTTCTTCCGTAGTTCTAACCCGCTCATTCGGTCCTGCGGCGGACAATGCAATTGACGCAAACGCCTCATAGGGCTCGGCGCTCTCGCTCTCGCTGACAAGTGCCAGAACCGAAGCCGCGATCTCCTGGCGAATGTCAATGTGGCGACTAATATTGAACATATCCCGCAGAATACGCATGCGAATAGACTGAGGCAGAAAATTCGCTTCGGTCAAAACCTGCGCAAGCATCTTTGCCGTAGTCACCTTGATCGTCACCGTCCCTTCACCTTGCTTCTGCTGCTGCTGCGTCTCGAGCGCATCACAGACATATGCGGCGAGTGACTCCATCATTTCAGTGGCTTGCTTCGGTCCAATAATTTGGCCGATCTTGACGAGGTTGAGTTTGCGATGACACGACGATTCTTGCGCAAAGTCTTTCCATAGACGAATCACTACGTCGATAGCAAGCTGTGGCTGGTCAGTCGATAGCAGGATTTGAATTAGGTCTAGCGTGCAGAACAAGAGCTTTGAGTACATTGGACTGTTCGGTTCTGCGGTGAGGGTATCTAGCAAAGACCATATCAGATCACGCAAGAGTCGAGAAGGGACTCTCTTGACGCAATTTCTCAGAATTTTGACCGGTCGGGCTAATGTGCTGGCAAGGCTGTCTTTAGTCATCGACATGATGAACTCGTCTGCTAGGTATATGGGCGTGTAGCGCGGATGTGCGACGTCAGGAAATCGCGTGCGCAGGATGTGAGTCTTCTTAGTATAAGTGTCCAAAAACAACAGGGCCGACAAGACAAGCGAATCCACCACGCAAGAACCAGCTGGACATACTGCTTCCGGTTGTCTAGAACCATGACTGCCAAACGACCACACCGACGCAGCCTTGGGTTTAGGCTCAAAATTGACGGTTACAGATCGAGTGCCAGTTGGCACCGCACCGTTCAAGCGACATGTTAGGACAGTGCAGAGTACCTCTTCGGACACTTCTTCGTTATTCCTAAGATCAGCTTCGGCAGCCTCTTTGTTGAGATCTTGGGGGTCCCATTCAATCACTTCCGGTCCCGTAGGAACGCTGGAGATTATAGGTATTGGGGCAGAAACATCAGGCTTGATGAGATGCGCAGTCCCTGCGGTTTTTCCATGTCTGATTTGTGCGTATAACCAGTCTTGGAACAGTTTTAGATACAGCGGGTGTGCCTGCAATTTTGAGACATGGTGTTCCCAAACCCGTAGCATGTTGGGTACTTTTTCTGTCGGCTCGCCTTCCGCTGGCAGCGCATTGATTGCAAACGAAAAGCTATCCACAAACTTGCTGATGGGGGTATTATCCTTGGGTACACCAGCCATGATGGTATCCAGCGGAGCGAAAAGGACTTCGTTAATCCTCGAAGCCAGATATGGTGCCTCATCCGGACGCCTGGTAGCATGATACAGCCAATTGTACGTTTCACCCTTGACCAAATACTGAATCGGCAGACCCCGAGGCCAACCCGCGCCCAGAGTGAGAACATCCGGATTCATTCTCGCACGATGCTCTTTCCAAAACTCATCCCGAGCTTGCGCAATCCGGTCTATGAATGCAAGTTCCACGGTACTGGGATTCTTGGGGCACGTAAGCGACCCTATCAAGCTCGATGGACCGCTCCAATATACATCCGTCTGACCCTCTGCGTTGCCCTCGCGTTCGAAGTCCATGAAGATTAATATCAGAGGATCCAGTGCGAGTTTGACGAGTGGTGATTCGGTAGTGAAACCGATATGCGGGTTCTGCTTTTATGCGTCGACTCTGTCCCTGAAAATGGTTGCGAGCATACTGGGAAGCGTCTTGGTCATTCGCCCTACTGAGTTCCGAGCCCAGGGTTCGCGGAGGAGAAGTAATGATGTTTCAAGCAAGTCTACCACGATTTCATGTGCCCTTCGCAATATTTCCGCAAGTTGTAGATTTGACGAGGGTTTTGTGACTTTCAAAGCGGCACTGCATGCGAAAATCCGGCCGCCGCTTCGGAATACCTCCCTGATTAAATTTGGAAATACGAGCTACTCAAACATATTGTGGTTAGCACTGACCTAAATGCATAGGACGGGGTGGTGACGTACAGGGTCTCGTAGAAATCTTTTACTCCATTTCACCACGTCGCTGAAGATATCGAATGACTCTGTTTTCGCGGCAAGTGTGAGCGCCCGCTCCGCCCATTTTGACCGGCCGTCGGGCTCGCGTGCTTTTTCAGCTTTGGTCTTCATCTTGCTAACGGCTGCTTCTGTCAGTACCAAGGCTTGGGTAAAGAGTGGAGGGCAGCTGTACGTGCCTTTGCGAGTCGTAGGAAAACTGTCATTTCCATCGGCAGCTGAAAATTCCCAGGACACCCAGAGATTACACAGTGTTGTCCAAGACAAAACCCGTGGGCTGCCCTTGGCCCCATTAGAATTTGGAAGAAACTCGTCGCAACGGTGTATATAAAGTGACCGATCGAAGAGCACCTTGGAGCTATCAGGAGACAACATGCGTAGCACGTTATAATCCCATACTGGAACAAGTTCCCTCTCTTTCTTGGACGGAGGCCAGACTGTAAGATCGAACTTCAGGGTAGGTGAATGCTGGCAGAGAAGTTGAAGAGACGTAAGTCTTCCTTTCATATCCACGAGCGACAGGAAGCTAGTCACAGCCTTTGTAAACTGTGCCCGGCTCGGATAAACGGTGAGAGTATCATCCTTGATTCGCAACACCTGGTCTATCAAGCATTGTTCCAACAATATCTTATCTCCTTCTGTGACCCCAGAACAACACCTTCGCTGGAACATTCTCGTCAAACTTGTCACAAACCCTCCAGCACCCCCAAACCGTGAAATAGACCAGAACTGAACAACGGCCTCTGGAAATGGTCGCGAGAGCCAATTGCCATGATGTTGAGATCTGCACAGCGCTAAGCTGCGGTCCAGAATCGGCATGATTTGCTGGAATAACAGCTTTCTATGTAATGCCAGACTGAGAATTGAGTTAAGCCACTCGTCGATTTCGTAGTCTCTCAGGAGCTGAGGGTTTTTATCTAGTGATATTAACATATCCATGCTGAAGACCAGCGCCGGGGGCATGCTCGGATGCGTTTTCTTGTAGTGAACAGGGACGTATGCCTCGTCCGAGCCCAGTAGTGAGCGTGGACCAAGCCTTACAACATCGGTTCGCACGTCATACGGCACTTGTATTGCTCCTGCTGCAATACGCCGCAGGAAATTGGTATGAAACCGGCGCAAGTAGGGCACAATAGCTAAACGCATGGGCCTTTCTGATCCTAAAAACTCAGTCACCTTTTCAGCCGTAGCGTACGCATACAACCGCGAGGCATACTGCGACAAAGATCTCGTCGTCCAGGCATTTGCGCTCTCGATCAACGTTAGTAATTCGTCCATACATTCCATAACAACCTGTCTATTGCCACGAGAGTTAGGGTGCGCAAGAATAGCCTGAAGCAGGAGTCGAGCTTCTGCCAAGGGCAATCCATCAAGGATATCCTTGATTCCCTGCGCTCCTCCAAGTACATCCCACCCATCTTCTTTCCAATTGGCGCCTCGAAACAGATAATTGCGGGCAACTCTTATACCGGCCCAGCGAACCCCGCGTGACGGGTCTTGCAGGGCATTAACCACAAGATGGCGTGAATGGCTATATGCAAGCAATAGCCAGACAAAATAGACGGTCGACGGAATCGCCTCTGTGTGTATCTGGTCGAGAAGACATGCGTTAATCAAGGCTAAGTTCTCTGCCGATGGATCATTGTCAATCTGGGCGCGGAGGTACTTGGCGAGATTCCCGGGAGGAATTAGCAGCGCCTGCGGCCGCAATCCCTCAGCGATCATCTTCTTGGTGCGTTGTGTTGCAAATATCGGCCAGGGGAAGGAATATCGGGCTGTTTAAATACTACTGAGACGCTGGGTCAATTCGGAGGATTTAAACATGACCGGTGACTCACAATTGGCTTGTCCGGGCACTATTAAGCGCCATCCTGACTGTTGCCTGCTTCCTATTCGGTCATATTTTCGCCCTGAATGCCAATGGGGGCTTCTGCTGGGATGTTGGCCTCGGTTTTAAGTTCGGGGGTAGCATTACGCCTTTGCTGCCCTGTGATGGTTCATCTGGTGGCTACTCTACTTTTCTGTCCAGACCAGTATGTGGGGTTGGAGGCAGCACCGCATGTTCGTGGACACGAGTACGGACTATGGAGTACGGAGTAAATGGGTACTAATTGGTTTAGGCCTCGCAAAGTCAATCCTTGTTTTCTGATTCGAGTGGCGATGCGAATATGGAATATGTAATACGGAGTACTACTTTTCAGCTGCATATGCGGTTCGGGGTTGTTCAGGTCACCTTCCGTAAAAGGAAATCCATACAAGGGTTTTTGGAGGCCTGAGTATACAAGTATACATATTCATGCAATGATTTAATGTTCTTGAGTACATCAGACATTGTTGATAAGAGTTTAGGGTGTAGTACATATGTGGTTCTAGTGGTAACTACGTCTTGACAATCACACACCACAAAGATGAGACGAACATCATCCATAGATCTAATATAGCTTTACAAGCCCTCGCGTGTAGTAAAAATACCATGATGAACACCTGCAGACCAGATACAATGGAGGCTCCAAATCCAATCCCTAGAAAAGTCAACGTCATATCAAATTCATCATTCTAACAAAGTATGTAAAACAGCCATTAAGAACAGCCTGATCGGAGTCGAGCACCCGGAATTGCGCAGAATTGTGCAAAACTGTGTCCCTAATTTACCTCATAGAGCCTGATAGAAGTTTACGATTACATCTCCAACCAACCCATAACTCTGCTTTTTTGCATCAGCATAGCCGCTCCCCGAATCTCCCGCTGACTGGATCTCTGACGCCAAAGAAGATACTTTGTTGATGAGCGTCGAAGCAGTTGTAATTTGCACCGTGTTATTACCATGCCGTAGGTAGTCTGAGATATCGAGGACCGGTCTCCAGATGTTTGGTGGAGACGCTTGTTTGCCGTTGATGGAGATGGAAATCGTATCAAAAACCTTGCCAGTGAGGTTGAGAAAAGCACCGGCTGCTGCTGAAAGCATTATTATTTTAGCTATTTTGTACGTGAGATGGGTAACCTTACCATCTCCTTTGTAGTCGAATGAAGTCCTGTAGATCCCGATGCCAGAGACATTTTGAAGATTGCTGTCGATTTCCAGCCACGGAATCAACGAGCTAATATTCCAGGTTGAAGATTCATACACCGTCACGTATTCCGGGTCAGTTCTAGTGATGTTATCCGATGGGCCAAAGGATATAATTTCGAGTTCCCAGTTCCTGAGATCAATTGGAGCAGGTATTGTGGATGACAATGAAATGGTAGTCCCATTCTCATATCGCACATACCGGGTTGCATTCTGCGTTTCACGCAAAACGACCGACCCGTCCACAACCGTAGGATGAGAGACATCGGTTGACACTATATGATAGGGAGGAGCGCGCACGTCAGGGAAAGAGTGGCTGCTAAATGCGTATATAGTGCTTCCACCCCCGGGAATATCAATAGGAACCCTGGTTGTGTTTCCATTCTGTTCGTATACTGCGAGCGGAGTTACTTCTCCGGTCCAAGCGTTGAGGGAATATACAGCCTTTGCAAAATTAAATGTAACATTCATCGCGACATCGCTCGAATTGCCATTATAGAGCCAAACAAAATCAACATCATCGGCTGAGTGGTGGACCGAATATAGATTAGCTGGCTTATGGTATGCTGTCGTGGGAAAGATACCCAGGCTCTCTAGTGCTGAAATAGCATGGGACTCGCTGTCAACGTATAAGACGTTTTCTAATCTAAGGAGCTCGGCCATGGTTGACCGCACAAACTCGTCCCCGCCAGCGACCAAATTCGTCGAGGTGGTAGGTTTGCCTTGATAGAAAACCATGGGAAAGCCTTGCTTTGCAAATGACAATACCTTCTTGAGCCCGGACGTTTCGATAGAAGTGATGTTTGGGAACACAAATGCCTTGTATGCGGTATTGTCCGGATTCAGTCTGCCATCCCTGACAAAGTTATTGGGGTGTTCTAAACTCATAGTGCTTATGTACTCGTAAGAATAGCCAGCTTGAACAAAGGATGTACGGTTTGTGCCGCTGTCGGATCCAGCGTTCCAGCTCCAAAATGCCAAGTCAATCTTTGCCTTGCCAGACTGGGCAACCAGGAAATTCCTTGCAATGAAATCGACGACTGGTTTGGAGTAATTCCATTCTGGGTCTCTGGGGCCCCAGGAATTTCCATACTGGCTGCCAAACGCAGTGTACCCAGGCCAGGTTGTCTCCGCGTAAGAGCCCGAGTAAGAATACCCATGGAGATTTATCATGTTAATGCCGGCTGCAATTCCGGAGAGAGTTTCGGCCAGTATGTCGGGCCATGTAACTTGGTACTGGCCACCTGCTGCGGCGCCTATCTCTTCAGAAAAAATTCCTCCGCTGGTCGGCGTGTGCACGCCGCCAGACATGTGCCTCATGCCGTCGATACTATTCTTAAAGTCAAGAGACTCTGTTTCAGGAGCGTCGCTCGTGGATGCAACACCGGCAATATCCATGGACGGTGCTGTGTATCCATACGGCTGCTGGCTATACTGGATGCCGTGCGAATGCGACCAGGCTGTCACCACTTCTGTATATGATCGATACCCATCTGTCAAGACATACTTGTAGTCGTTGAGCATCTTCTCAGCGGCGGTATCATTATCATACACCCAGCGAGATGCGAACAGGCTCGGCAGGGCAACTCCTGGTGCGTAAGGACGTACTGTTTTCCATCTCTCGGCCATATCAATGCCCCAGTGCTGGCCCAAGCTGCCGAATTCAAGGCTGTCTTGCCAAGCGTAGGATGGACTGGGCAGCTGGGGCAGAAGCCTCTCAACCAAATCGGTAAAGACGTCGTTCTTGAAAAACTTTGCGGTCGCGTTGGCACCAGCTACGGAGAAGTGGTCTGTGTAATACAAGCCCCCTGAGGCCGGGAATGCAGAGTTGGCCCCGTTCATTCCCCCTGGCGCCTCTTCGCTAACGACTCCAAGGGTCCAGAACGCAATTAAAATGTAGTTGCCGGGATCAACAGGAGTTGTGAAGGAGACTGTACAGTTGCTAGTGCCATTATGAGGCGGGGGACAATCGATCCTGTCTGATAAATCGACAATTGACGAGTAGACCAACGTCTGCGATTTGGAAGCAGGCGTACTATTATCCCCAAGCTTCCCAAGCACCGCCGAAACGAACGTCTGTTGTTTGTATTGTGTCAGAACAACCAGTGACGGGAACGGGGAGTAGGATACATACATTACCTGTGTATGGGCCAAACTCTGTCGCGTTAATGTCTGGTATTGGCCCACTGTAAGATACATTCGGATCGAAATAACGGAATCCATAGACCTGGCAGTACGTTTTGTCAAAATATCAATTCACATGCATGCGAGAATGCGACACACCAAACCTGTTAACAGCCCAGGGTCGGTTCGCGGACTAAAGGAAGTGATAGCGGCGCCTCCGGACGCAGCTCCAAGACAAAAGTCCAAGTGCATGCCTAGATCCACGGCATTTTCGACAAGCGACTCGAACAAGGCCGACCAATTCCCGGAGCCGATACTATAGTATGACGGATCCTCAATCGAGAGGCCATGGTAGTTGGCGAAATCGACTACCTCGGCGCCGCCGAAGCCTGTACGCTTCAGTTCCGAGAGATCGTACCGGCCAACAGCTGGGTCAAATGCGTAGGCGTCTTTAATCCAATATCTTGCTTTTGGGCGAGCAGCCGATGGCGGGTCTGAAAAAAGAGAGGAGAATGTGCTGTTCCCGTCTAACTTGGAGTCGAGGCCAAGCACCGTGTTGACTACTGTGAGGATGGAGAACCAGAAAATGAGGATAGCCATTTCGCAGAGTTTGGACAGGGATAGAGGACTTGGAAGAATTGCAGAACTGCTGGAAAGAGATCGTAACCCAGATTATATCACCTGGCCTCGTCCTCGGTAGTCATTAACCCGACCATCTCCAGCATTTGGCGATGCCCACATTTGAACTGGATACACTCCCCGCAGAAATGGTATTACGTATGACTGGGGCTATAAGATCCTTCCAAGAATATATGGTTTAAAAATAGTAGCGACTCCGATCGGTCTGTCATCGGCTAATTTCCATACCCCTTGGTTAAGGTCGGTTAAATCGACTGGATATGGATGATACCTGAAAATAATGCGATCGGCAGACTAGGGGACCTCTTCCTATCTGTGCGAAAAGGTCATGCGGAGAAGAAGCCCTCAAGTTATCAAGTTCGATGGCAGGGAATCAAGGACTCGGGTGCAACTTTATGAGGATGTGGTCCGGGAACTACTTTCCGTAAAGCAATATTGACAATAATAACCATCACCATCAACAATAACGCCCGGAGAGCGCTTTGTCACGCGAGTCCTACCACCCAAGTCACAATCGCACGCCTGCCCTCCCTGCTCTCCGTAATCCTCCCGCCGACACCACCTCGGCATTCTCCAATCGCTCCCAGGTTTCGTTCAACTCGCGCTCCGGCCCCACAGACATGATAGATACAAAATACTCTCACAGCTGTCAAGAGCGCATGTTTATCAGCTCTTTCTATGCTATTTATAAAGAGTTAATAGAATATACCCTCTATAACAGGTATATCTTATAGTTTTTCTCTATCTATATCTCTAATAAGGTCTACTTTTATAAATGTATCAAAGAATTTGAATCAATTGGTTATAATACTGTCTAATCTGTAATATCCTGCTGGATCTAGACACTGGTAGAGATAGTAATGCTTTACATATGTAGATCCAGATCAATTAATAAATTGATCTATTTGAACACTCAGCCAACCAAGTCCAGCCACCTAATAATCCTTTTGTTGCAGAGAAATTGAGCAATATTACCTGCTATTAATCCGTGAGCGATGCTGCCATCCTGTGCAGTGGTCTTATCACCCTGACCCTGTGGGACAACTGCAGTCAATCAATTGCCGTGTATGATGCACACTGCTCCACTCATCAGGAGTCTCTCTATAACAGCCGACGAGACAGCCAGAACGCCAATCTCAGCCACAAAGAAAGAATTGAGGACTTTACCACGCTATAAATGATGATCACTACTCATCTTCTCTTTATTTTCCCACTCCTTCCCCAGAGCCCCATTCCAACACCAGCCACTGTTTGCTGCAAATGACAGTCACCCTTTTATTCGGATGGAGTGCTGACATTTACAGCAGATAGCCGAAAATCTTCCAAAAACCTCCATCGACTAGCTTCTTTCCATCCTTTCTCTTTCCACTCGTTCGCTTTCTTGGGGAAAAATTCTATCACACCTGGCAAAGACTTGTCATGTGCGATCATCACAAACACGTCCTCGCTTGCATCAAAGGAGAACATCTTTGAGATCGTAGCCTCCGCTTCAGTGACGTCGCGGCCTTCGGCATGTTCCAGACGGCTGTAAAAAGGCTCCGAGCGGCTACGTTTCGGGTGAATGACCTCCACAAGAGCACCAGGGCAGACTGTGCCTTGTAGATGTGGCGGGTTGGAAAACGGCGATGGTGATATAAGTTCTGGTAAGGGTAGATATTTGTTCGGCCTTAAAGCGCCACAATGGTGACAACTGTCAGAACCAATAAAGATGAATGTTGAGGGCGTGGTACGCGCCAAGGCGCACATATGCCCAACGGCATGCTGAGTAGTTTAGTGGATTTTTGTGCCAACTTGCGCTACGGTCGAGTCCGTACTTACTCCTGGAGAATCCAACAGGTAGAAACTGCCGTCGCTGAAAAAGTCCATGGCGCGGAATTGGCCAATTCGTAATCCAGTTTCAAAATTTATCTCCCGCAGTTGCCGTCCTCTTATACAATTAGTATACAATTAGTATCATACTTGGCTTATCAATTAACTCAGATGGGCAGGTCGAAGGGAGGCATACGTATAATCACTTTCGAGGATCAGGCCAGTAGGATCCGTGGGATAACCTGGAAGGAAGGCGTTCCTGAACCCGGGACCAACAACGAGTTCCGTTGTAGATGGAAAGGTAGATGGGTCACCAATATGATCAGGATGCCAATGGCTATAGGAAAAACACCAAGAACATTTGTAAGTAATGTCGACCGGTCGTTTAGTTAAGCTGGTCACACCTCAGAATAATGCTACCAATTTCATACAACCCAACTCGGCCATCCTCTTGCAGGATCGTAGCAATATTCTTCTCCGCATGCATACTTAACTGGTTTACACCTTTGCGAATGATTGGAGGGAAAGACTCTGTATCGGGGCGAAGGCCCAGGTCAAAAACGGCCTTTTTACCAGCATTATTCTCAATGAGAAACACATAGGAAGGACATTGTCGCGTCCCATGGTCTGGCATGGGGTCTTTCACAAAAAAGCCCAAGTCGACCTGAACGTTAGCCGTGCTGTCGATGACACTTACGTCAACAACATTTTGAGACGGTGGAATCGCGAGATCTGGCATGGCTCCGGGAGACTTAGACATTGCTGTGTGAGTGGCGATCTGAAAAATGACAGTGTGGAATAGGAAGATGGGAATCGAAGATAGCTGATGCCTAATGAAGAGCTGGAAGGAAAAAGAATGCGGTATTTAAACGATAGTTGTCAGGGCCGAGAGTATGTGAGCAGAGTGAGTGGATTTGGTTTTGATCTGGTGTTGAAACACTAATCTGCTCGTACATGGCTACAGAGAAGCGTGTCCAACACCATGACCAGCAACCAATTACAAATGACTTTCCTAATCAGGACGAGTAATTATGCCTAACTTTAACCCTAAATCTAAAGCGTAGCGGAGCCATCGCATCCCGAACAACCAATAAGAATTGGGTTTCCCGACTGGGCTGTTATCTCTTGGTTAACTTTACTCGTCGCCCAGGAGTACACTTCTTCCTCATTTTTGTTCGCGATGCAGCAATCGCGCAAGAAGGTACCATTGTGTTCCGCAATAATGAGAGCTTGCCATACTGTAACGATGTAGAAATTGTATGCTCATATGTTGCCAATCCATCCAGTATAACCAGACCACTGTAATCCACATCTACGACATTATATTTTATGACGATCCTTTTGTTTCTTTTTAGAAGCTTGTTTCGTATGTTGACAATCTAAAGCCTGCGGAGTGGGTGACAACATTTTCCGAACAGCCAATGAGAGGTGGGTTTCCTAATCAGGATACTCCTTCTTTGGTAAAGTGACGCGCTAAGACTGGGATTTTCCAATCAGGATAACTTAAGCCAGCAGAGGCGACATTTCTCACGAGCGAACCAGTGAGAGATGGATTTCCTAATTCGGTTGCTCATTTCGATTAGACAATAGCATTGGAGTTTAGGCCTAGGGTATACACAGGTTGACGCATATCGGACGAAACGGAGGTTGCGCGGTGGAGCCTCGATGAGATAAATATACTAGCCGAGCAGTTTAGATTCCTATGGTGTCAGGGACGGAAGTAAAAATTTCTAGCCATCTAAATGCAACCATGGCGATATCTGTCAGAAACCGTAATAATAGGCAACAGGGAACCAAAAACAACTAAGCCACGAGGCAAACAGAATTCGCCTATTGATTTTATTACTATTTCTTGGCAGTCCTCTGTGATGGTAGATAAAAAGCCAAACCCTTTCTCAATCTGAAAAATATGTAATTCACCTTGCCACAAAAACCTTCCTCAATTAGGGCCCATAACCTTCACAACTGGCAGCAACTTACGTGTGGTGTATAAGCAAAATGGACTTCCCCCAGCCCAAAGTTACCCCATTGCCGTCTCAAATCGATCTCCATGGCAAAACGGCGTTGATCACTGGTGCTTCTGCAGGTATTGGATTGGAAACAGCGCGTCAAATGCTCAAGCTTAATGTCTCCCACCTCATTCTCGCCGTGAGAAATATATCGAAAGGCGAATATTGCAAGCAGGGCCTTCAGGCATTCAATAAGAATGCAACAATCACGGTTCTCGAGCTCAATATGGACGATTACAACAGTGTTCAGATATTCGCGAAGACTCTACAACTGGAAGTGCCAGTGCTCAATATCCTGATCCTCAACGCCGGTATTGGACTTCTCAAATTCGAACGCAGCTCAAGCGGACACGAACGGGTTACACAAGTGAACTATTATTCGAATGTCCTGCTGATCGCTGAACTGCTGCCTTATCTTAAAGCAAGCGCAGAGAAAACTGGTCATTCCTCTCGTATCACCTGGGTTGGTAGTCGAATGTATTTTGACACCACTCTCGAGAAAAAAGCGCCTCTAAAAGCAAGCGAATCACTGCTTGAGCATATGGACTCAAAGGAGTTTTTCTTTCCTAATCAGATATACAATGACAGCAAGCTCCTCTGTGCTATGTTCTTGTATAGTCTTGCTGAGAGGCTCGACAGAGACAAGGTCGTCTTGAACATGGTCTGTCCGGGTCTGGTAAACACTAATATGACGGATGTCTTGCCGTTCCACATGCGCATGGTCA
This sequence comes from Talaromyces islandicus, assembly GCA_000985935.1. Classification (NCBI taxonomy): domain Eukaryota; kingdom Fungi; phylum Ascomycota; class Eurotiomycetes; order Eurotiales; family Trichocomaceae; genus Talaromyces; species Talaromyces islandicus. The sequence continues at coordinate 4,444,497 of CVMT01000001.1, read as the reverse complement.
TGGGTGTTGTGAAGGCCTTTCTAGGACGGCCAGTTGAGATTGGTGGACGGCTTTTCATCAACGCAGCGGTAGTCGCAGGGCCAGAATCACATGGACGATTCCTCGGAGACAAGGACATTATCGAGTACGAACTGTCTTTTTTATTCTCTCAAGTAAAATCCATAAAGATGATCTAACGGCTAACCGAATTCTACTCCATAGGCCATCCCCATATCTTCTGTCCGCAGCTGGGCAAGCCGCACAGAAGAAGCTGTGGTCCGAAACCATAAAAGAGATGGAAAAATTGACCAGAATGCCACCTGAATTTTCGGTGGCAAAGGCGGAGTAAAGCAACAGTGGTTTCTGTGGAATTTCCCTCATTTCGTATTTTCATCTTTACGACGAAACCGAAATTGGAGAGCAATGGATCTCGTGGAAACTGGGGGAGGAATTTACATATTCTAAAAGGCTTTTATACGTCTATAGCCAAGGAGTGAAATACGGTGTTCACGGTTGCAGAAAGTGTGTCATTATATCGTTATTCTACTAGTCGAAATAGGAAAGTGAAACTCCGAAAATCAAACGCCATGTAAGCCTTGGAGGGTCATATAAAATTCAACTCGAGCCCTGCAATGACGAATTAATACCCAAGGGAAACATGATCAAATCCAGGTCTGCAGTTTTTCGACCGAGCTGTGACAAGTGTGACGGGTAAGAAAATGGTTTCCGTATAAAACGCCTGTTGCTGATGCGAATTTTGTCGGCACATTAGAATGTAGTGTCTAGTTGGATTGAAGAGGGAGATAGCGAGAAATGTCTAAAACGCTGCATTCCAAGAATTCTCAAGAGAGAACACCGTGGACTGTCACTCTCAAAACACAAATGTAAAGGGTGAAACAGATGCGATTCTAGTAGCATTGACTCTTCCACTCAACGCATATTTAGGGAAAAGGAAAATGTGCAGGCACGTCCCGCACTGTTTGATTAGAACAGGTGCCATTAGAACCGTCCCAGAGCGCGTGTCCTGCGCTATCGTGAACAGCATTTACCCAGGGAAATTTGAGAAGAACTTTCTTGATGTCTTCCCAGCTCTTAAGTCCCAGGTTATGCAATGTGTGCTTCGTTGTAGAAATCCACGCAGGATGATGCCACAAATTTGACGAGGCTGCTCCAATGAATAGCAACCAAAGAAGTATCTCTTGGTAACCCCGTCCAGCACTTTTTGGTTGCTGGACTTCTGCAAGAAGTATTTTATATAGAAGATCGTTCGGGGCAACTCGCCCATCCCACCCTTGCAGGAATGTAACCAGAAAAGCAGCTACACCTAGGTGTATCCTGTTATGTAGCGAGGAAACTCCAAGAAGCATACCAAGGGGTTTAAGCTTCACTAGGCGATACCCAAGTAAAATGATATTTTCATACAGCTCAGCGGCACTCATCTTCGGTCCCGCACCAGCAATCGCTTTGTTAAGTAGCAAAGCAAGATACAACACATCACCAAAGATAGATCGGTAGTTGGCTGAAAGTGTATTGAGCATGGATTGGTCGGAAATTGGAAATTGTACTGCAATATCCGTCCACAGGCACAGACTGGGAAATTGTGTCGTCATCTTACATCCCATTATGGCATCTTCAACACTGAATAGAGTTAGGAAGCCTAACTGTAAGGAATGCTCAAGGTCGAGCCTGAAGTAAAGATTAATATATGATAGATAGCACTTGCTCTTGGCTCAACCTATGTACGTACCGCAAAATTTTTTGTAGCAAACCAGGAGAAGTTATAGCGAGCTGCGATACTCCCCCTCGCAACTGGATTATCTGTTTTAAACCTTGCAGGTGAATCAACCCTTGTTGATATCGATTTTGGTGATACTCATACTGCGCCATACTGACTATAACCGCGATAGTCAGATCAGTAATCTCGCCCTGGACAGATAGTTTTTGGTTCACTAAGCGGAAGGTGTGCGACACATGACACATTGCAAGCTCCTCGCCCTCCGGCTTGCTCACCAAGTTGTTGATGTACGGTATAGCTGTACCCAGCGCACAGTGAAAACCTGCATCACAGTTACCACAATCCTTGGATTAGAGAGAGTTTTAAGGAAGGGGTATCTACAGGCTTCATCAACAAGCATGTACTGGACACATAGAGGAGTTGGAAGGCCACTGTACTCGAGTCCATTGTTCAGCTCAGATGAGAATCGTATAGCGCTCATGAATGAGAGAGCTGAGTATTTGGTGTCAGTCAAGATGAGCTCCGGCCAATGTAGGTAGTACAATATCCTTTACACAGCCATAAACATACCTTTCTTTGCAAGTCCTTTAGATTCGCCAGGCAGGAGGCCTGGAAAGAACAGCCCGTCATCTATCGGCCATTCAACATCGCAGTCGTTCTTTACCGCGTCCGATATACTCTCCATTAGTGTCGGAACACGGAATGGAGTCAACGCCGTTGTCGACGCTTCTTTCCTGGATGGGCGCGAGATTTTTTTGCCTCTGTTTCTTCCCGAGGATACGTGGCTGCGGATCCTTCTTTTTGCGACATCATTAAGGAGACTATCGGTAGTATTAATAAATTCAAAAGGCATATTGACAGTTGAGGCTGTGGCGGGAGGATGCTTGATCATTCATCGATGATAGACGGTGAATCAAGGACGACCCCAAAGCCTAGGGCATTCTGTAGCTTGTGGAGTACTGTCCACCGGGTTAAGCAAAATTACTAAACCCGACATGGAAACAAGCTGGGCATCGGCCGATTCTGGATCCCGGTTGTTCATGATTGGCTCGTCCGTGGCCAGACTCTCACGACACAAGGAAGAGATCCTATACTTGAGGCAGGTTGCCTTGCTGACCTCAGTTTAATGACCAAGTACAAAACTAACACAACGAGAATGGTTATTGGGAAGTTGACAGTGACTTATAGTAGAAACCCAGTAACTTTGGTTAAAGAACTATGATAGACTAAATACATGGCAAATGAGCGTCCTTATTGTCGTAGCGTCCTGCATGTTCATTTCGTAATACAAGCAGCTCAAGTTCAGAGACCCCAATAGCATTCTAGCTAGATAGCAGTTTCAAATTAAAATTTGCGGGCGGGAAATCCAACGAAAAAGACGTTTCTGAGAATCCTCAGTCGTACCCAATCACCGCTGTTTTTACTAAACCTTGTGGAAGACAAAGGCATGGTAAAAGCCTGCATACTGTCAGATACTTGACGCTACCTCAACCTACAGAAAAATGTCAAAACTTACTGGCTGCTTCTAGCTCCTCCTCGGTCACTTGTGTCGGGCCACCATTACGAGCACGAACACCCATGCGTTCGCTCAGCGGGCCCAATTCAGGATCATCCTTTTCTTCGTTCCAAATGTCTAGAAACGGCTTGCGGTACAAAAGCTCTAGGTTGTATTCCGTAGTCAAACTAAAGCTTAAATGTCAGCTTTTGTTTAAAAGGGAAGAAAATTCCAGGGTTCGGTGAGAGAAGGAGAAAAAAAAAAAAGACTCACAATCGAAAAGCCTCCCACGGCACAACGTATTCAGGAATCTCTTCAACTGCTTCTTCCATGAAATAGCTGTATTTCCACCCAAACGGAGGACGGAAAACCCCATCTTGGGGTGTGCTTCCTGGGAACCGTACGCGATAAATGTCGTTTCCCCATCCGGGTGTCACGTCCTCGACTTCTCCGTCTTCTGGGGCTTCGCCCTGGTCCTTTTTCGCAGCGTCCTTCTCTGCGTTACGTTTTGCATGGAACTCTGCGACTTTGGCGCTGATGACGTCCGAGTTTGGTCCTACGCCAATGAAGCGCCCTCCCTTTTTAAGAGTGCCAGATACGTTTTTGAGCATCTGGCGCGCTTTGGCTTCGGATTCAAAGGCGTAGTGCATCGAAAACATGGTAACCACGATGTCGAAGCCACCACCACCCCAACGAGCATGCATCAAATTGGCATCCGGCCCGACATGAGCATCGATACCAACATCCTGTATAATGGGAACATCACCTAACCATTCTCCAAAACAGTCCTTGGTAACAAACTCCGCGTGAAAGAGAGGGTTCCCCCGTCGGTGTCGCGGGTTACGGTTCTGTCTCATTCCGTGGTACCGTTCGCGCGCTTGATCAATGGATATATCAGCGGGATCCAGTCCGACGTAGAGATCCACTGGCTGAGGAGCCTGCTGCCACTTCCCAAGATCGCCGCCCTTGCCACAACCGATATCAAGAACCAAAAGTTTCTTTTCGTCAACGGCGGGGGAGGCGGCATCAGCTGCCCAGTCTTTTGCGCCAGATCTGCGTGAAAGGAAGTCCTCATCAGGAGAGAATTTTTGAATGATAGCGCTCTTGATCCAGTTGTTGAAACTCCGGAGGCCTTTGATCTTGCTGTCCGTCTTCCTCCACTCTCGACCTCGTTGTGGGACGGCGTTGTAGTGCTGACGAACGACATCCGAAACACCTCGATCTCGCAAATCCTGCGCGACTTCCTGTTGCTGAGCTCGTTCTCGCTCCTCTTGTCGGCGTCTCAGTAGTTCTTTTGTATTGCCCATACGAGCTCCACCGCCAGGTCGTTTCCTCTGCCGAGCCTGCGCCTCTGGGGTCGGCGATCGGTCACGAGGCTGTGGAGATCGAGATCTTCTGAATTCGGCGCCTCGGTTTCTGGGCGACGCAGAGCGAGAATTTCGAGATGAAGCGCCATGTCGAGTTGGAGGCGAACGGTCTCTCCGCGAATAGGCAGAAGGAGCTTCACGCTTGGGAGCTCTTTGAGGTCGCTCCTCTCGACGCCTGCGCTTTAGGGATGGTTGGGTTCCAGACTGATTTGAAGCTCCTGCGCCAGATGCGTCATCGGCAATATTTCCTCTCTTCTCGCCCGTTGAATGTCCTTCTTGTTCATGAGTGTATCCATTTTTCGATTGCGGCTCTTGAGCGTTGTTATTCTGAGAGTGACTACCGGCTTGAGGTGAGCTTGACCTGTCGGCCATTTTTTTAACCGGTTTCTGTGACGAGTTTTTAAGTTGGGGAGTGGGTTGACTGGGAGAGTTTTGAGGCTGGGTTGGTGCTGAGGATTTTGGGGAGGTGTTGTCGATATTTGCTCCAGGAGCGCGTTGGCTCCGCTGTGGAGCTTCGTCTTGATTAGGAAGAGCCTCGCTGTTATTATCGTTGCGCTTGTTGTTGCCTTGACTTCGATAAGGAGAGGGTGGAGTAGCCTGCAGGTAATAGTTTAACTATGGTTTCATAAGAATCCTGTGGAGCAAGCAGTTTCTGACTGGAAACAACAAAGCACCGCCAAAAATTCAGTCGAAATTAAGTCATAAACAATGACACTTGGTTTGGGAGGATTACGTACCGAAGAAACCACAGCATTCGATTCTGGCAAAGTTTGCTGGTCAACAGAGACCCCGACGTTTGCCCGCGTGTGCTGCGACTCGCGTTCTGCCGAGCGGTCGAGGTCCTGCTCCATCGAGAAGATGTCCCGAGCTGGATCGTACATGGAGGGCCGTCGATCGCGGTCGCGCGCGGTCGTTCTGCCGGCCATGACGGGCGAGGGATCGTTGCAAGCTGGATCTCTTTGACAGGAATCTTGAGATTGATGCTTTCGAGGTGGAGGAAACCTTGCGACAAACGCAATCCCATCCATTGCTCGCCCATTCGGGCCTAGCGCCGGCTGCCAGCCCTTCCGCAATCCGCAAGTCCTCGTTAACTCCTTTGTATATGAGGTATATTGAATACTCGTAGACAAGAGAAACACATGTATTCATAATGTAGATTCCTGCTATTATATATTCTACCATGTCCTGCGCAACCAACTCCGTAATATGTATGCACCCTGAACCATGTATGCCATCAAACCCCAATGAACACCTCGCTCAAAAGAGAGAAACAAGAAAATTGTAATGCATGCGTGAATTTGCCCATCATTTCTTCTCAAGAACGTTCTTCTTCGGCCCTTTGACATGTAAAGCTTCTCGCATCCTCCGCAGCTTCGACCACCATTCTCGGTCTTTGGCTTTCTGAGCAGCTTCATCCTCAGCCGTAGTGGCATCGAAAGAGCTGGCATCGGAATCCCTACAAGGGGTTTCGGCTGAACTCCCCATTGATTTGAGACGCCGGCGATGCTTCGTTCGTATATCCTGGGCCAACACTTGCCAGCCGCTGAGGAGGTCTTCTGGCCGTTGTCCGGACTTGCCGATACCACTTTGTGCCTGTCCATCAACCCAAGGACAATATTCCATGTGCTCACTGTGGGCAGCGAGCTTGTCATAGACAGGTTCTTTTCCATCTTCTTTCGGCTTGTATAGCCACAGACCTAGGCGTCGGAAGCAGGCCCGGCATTCTAATAAACCACTTGACCCGTCCTTTACCACATCCCAACCAAAAAACGCAAGAGCAAAGGCTTTCTCGTCGATCTTTTGAACCCCCTCTGGGTTACTGCTTTGCTCGCCAGATCCAGATGAGTCGTTTTCAAAACCGGCTCGCCCACTTAGAAAGTCGGGGGGCAGTATGTTGATTATATCGCTAAGAACCACTTGTTCGGGTAACTCGATTGTTTCACTGGCAGGTAACTGGCTATCAATGCTTGCAACTTTCAAATACCGGTCCCGCAAAGCAGAAATGGCTGCTTCTGGGTTCGATAGTGGTAGACGGTGAATTGTAGCTAGAACGACAATTAGTTCCCCTCGCCACCACAATCTAAATCAAAAAACTCACCATCACACGCCTTATTCCTCCACGGGCAATTTTCCTTGTGGCCATTTTGAATCATCTTTCTATACTCTTCAACGACCTTTTCCCCTAGAAAGCAAAAAGAAAAGACCCATGAGCAACAAAATCCCATAGAGGAAGACGGCAACCAACTTACGAACTTCTCTCCGTTCTTGCACCTTGTCGCTATCCAAATCCTCAAAGTCGTCGGTCTCATCTGGGAGTTTCACAACTAACGTGGCTCCGCATCCACCAACACATGCCACTCGCATGTAGTCCGTACAAGACCACCCTCGTTTCGCCCACTCCACCTCATTTATTGGTGCCGGTTTGGTCGACCAGCGAGTAACAGGCCGGAAAGTTTCCAGCCGTTCGAGAAACCGCTCGCGGTCCCAAGGGACAAAGTTGGGGCGGACGCCCTGGGAGCTAGACGATACCCTGGGGAGTCGAGAAACTGTCGTGTTTGATGTCACGGCGTCGTCGCCAACACGGACTCTCTTTATCGAAGCCGGGTCGGCCAGTCGCTCTCGGGCGGCGGTGATCGGGTCCTTGGCGGCCTTGGTAGCTCCATCGCCAGTCGTCAAGGGCTTGGAGATGGACTCCAGCACTCTGGTAAATTTGCGCTTTTTCGTCTCCAAAGCGTAAGACATGCTGTGGCTGGGCTGTGGGTGTCGTTGTTCTCGTTGGAGCTTGTTCGGTGATCCGCGCGAAAGAGCTGCAGCCAGCCACGCTTAACCCAATTTGGAGACGTATACAAAAATTAACACGGACTAGCAGTGCTCGACATTTAGCACTGTAGGGGCTAGATGGAGAGTGTTTCTGTATAGCAATAATAACATCTAGAAAAATGTCCGATGCTCAATCGCTGTCTAGGTCGAGCAATCAATAATAATAGCCGTTGCGTGATTGGTCAGTTGCCCGCCGGCTCAGGCCGGAGAGTTTACCTCAAAATACCAAATAATTTCTCCCCTCTGCTCCTCGAGGTTCCTGACCAAAAGCCTCACGGCCATTCCATTCATTCACCATGGCGGCTTTCAACACCTCAAGGTCCGTCCTGCGAGGCTTCAATGCTCGGGTCTCTCCTTCTGAGCTATTCGCCTGTCGACAATGTTTACAGAATCGCCGCGGTCTCGTCGCAAGGCCATTCAGCAGCCGGGCTGCTACGACACCCGCGTCTCCACGACATGCGAATCGCCTCAATTCATACGTCGCCGAACTCAGAAGCAAATTCAAGCCATCGGCATTCACTCGGGCTGCTTCTCTTTCCACCGTGGCAGCAGAACAGCCGTTAAACCAAGAGATCACGACCAAGAGTAAATCCAGCTTCCCAGACGTGAGCAGCAAATCCGTCGCGTACTGGCTTCTAGGCAGTGCGCTGAGTGTGTTTGGAATTGTCGTTTTTGGTGGATTGACTAGGTTGACAGAATCTGGGTAAGTTGTTTCCCAAGCCAATTAAAGTTGCTGAGGTTGCTGACGGCCTCCTCAAGACTAAGCATCACCGAATGGAAGCCAGTCACAGGCTCGCTACCCCCCATGAACAACGAGGACTGGGAGGCGGAATTCGCAAAATATCGATCCTCGCCCGAATACAAAATCCTGAACCCCAACATGAACCTCGACGAGTTCAAGTCGATTTACTACATGGAATGGATCCATCGACTCTGGGGCAGGTTCGTGGGACTGTCATTCGTCATTCCTGCAGTATACTTTGTGGCTAGGAAGAAAGTCTCGAAGCCAATGGCCTGGCGCCTAGCTGGTATCTCGGGCCTCATCGGATTCCAAGGGTTTATCGGATGGTGGATGGTGAAATCAGGCCTCAAAGACGACCTCTTCGCGCCCGGAAGCCACCCAAGAGTCAGCCAGTACCGACTGACAGCCCATCTTGCCGCTGCTTTCACCTGCTATGTCGCCATGCTCTGGAACGGACTTGCTATTTTGCGGTCTCGCCGTCTCCTAGCCAACCCGGATGCTGGTATTAAAACCCTCAAGGAGCTCCAAAATCCCAAGCTTGCGATATTCCGTCGGTCTGTTGCGGGCCTGGCACTCTTGGTTTTCACCACGGCGATGTCTGGCGCGCTTGTCGCTGGCCTTGACGCCGGTCTCATCTACAACGAATTTCCCTACATGGGCAACGGCCTAACTCCACCCAAGGACGAGCTGCTCGACGAGAAATACTCCCGCCACGCTGACAAAACAGATCTCTGGTGGAGAAACATGCTCGAAAACCCCTCGCTAGTCCAACTCGACCACCGTATCCTTGCCATGACCACATTCACCGCCGTAATGGCCCTGTGGGCCTATTCAAGAAGACCCGGGATGCGAAAGATATTGCCGCGACCCGCGTCCAAGGGCGTTCACGGTGTCGTTGGTTTCACTTTTTTGCAGGTTACGCTGGGAATTTCAACGCTGCTCTATCTTGTGCCTACTCATCTGGCCTCGTCGCACCAGGCGGGAAGTCTTTTCTTGTTGACCTGGGTTCTTGTGCTCGGTAGCAGGGTGTGGCATCCGTCGAGAACGGCAAAGTTGTTGCAGATGGCGGCAAAGGCTAGAAATCAGCCTGTGAATGCGTCTGCCGTTAATGCGATTAAGAATTGAGGTGAAACAGGCTCCTTTACATGCTTTTGTAATATCATTTGTGTATAACACCCCTCTCATGTATTATAGTCATCTAGCTTGATAATAGAGTTGGAAATTGGAAGCTTTCCTAAATTTATAACTTCTTAGACTATTATTAAGCAAAGAGAGGTAAGCCATTAAACTTCGACAGCAGAAGCTCTCGGCTGCTCTTGGGAACTGAGCTAGTACATCAATTAATATCAATTAACTTTACGTATGCACATATATGACCTTTGAACAATACTCAAAATACTTGATTTCTGGAAAATGTCATAATCAACTAAGAGAAAATATGCTTAACTAAACCCAAACTAAGCCCAGGTTGCCATGTATTTCTTTTTTTCTTCTCGATTCTTCTGCCAAGATATATGGTATAATACCACTCTCTTTGCCATTTAGAACAATTCAAATACCGTATGCTGTCGTAACCGTCTATACCCCCCCCTTATTGTCCTTTTTGTTTTAGTTGCTTCTGGTTATCTACTTGTGTGGGATACCCTCTTCGGGCTGTGGAGTAACACCGACAACCTCTGCAGCAGTAGGCTTCGCCTGTCCAGAGCTGTCGTCTCGCATGAATGGGAATGTGAGAACTTCCTTGATACTGTAGTTGTTGGTCAGGAACATGACGAGACGATCGATACCCATTCCCCAGCCACCAGTAGGCGGAAGGCCGTATTCCAAGCTGGTGCAAAAGTTCTCGTCAATCAGCTGTGCTTCGTCATCACCTTGCGACTTCTGTCTGGCCTGCTCCTCGAATCGAAGGCGCTGGTCGAATGGGTCGTTCAACTCGGTGTAGGCGTTGACAATCTCCTTCTTGCAGACAAAGGCTTCAAATCGCTCGCAGAGACCGGCGCTGGAGCGGTGGTACTTGGCCAGAGGCGACATCATTTGCGGGTGTCCTGTGATGAAGGTGGGGTTGACGCAGGTCTCTTCGATGAATTCGCCAACCAGCTTGTCGAGCATGCGTGCGTTGGTCATGGGAGGTGTACATTCCACACCGGTCTTTGCGAGAACCTTCTTGAGGAAGGCGTTGGTCTCCTCAGTGTGCAGCTGGTCGCCAGGAGGGAACTTCTCGCCAGTGGCCTCCTCGAGCGCGGGAATCATCTCAACTCGCCTCCAGGGAGCCTTCCAGTTGACATTGTAGGTTTCACCGTGCTGGGTGTTGAATGTGGTTTCGTAGCCACCAGTGACGTGCTTGACAAGGCCAGACACGAGCTCCTCGGTCAGGTCCATGACGTCGTAGACATCAGCGTATGCCCAGTAGAACTCGCAAGTGGTGAATTCTGGGTTGTGGGTAAGATCAATTCCTTCGTTACGGAATTGACGACCGAGCTCATACACACGCTCCAAACCGCCGACAACCAACATCTTGAGGTACAGCTCGGGGGCGACACGCATGAAAAGGTTCATGTCGAGGTCGTTGTGGTGGGTAATAAATGGCTTGGCAGTAGCACCGCCGGCGATGGCGTTCATCATCGGGGTCTCAACCTCGGTGAAGTCACGGTCATCAAAGAAGTTTCGGATGTACTTGACAATCTTGTGGCGGGTAGTAAAGACGGCACGCGAAGAGTCGTGCACGATCAGGTCGAGATACCGTTGACGGAAACGCAGCTCCGAGTCGGAGAGACCACCGGAATAGGGGAGAGCATGCAGACATGGCGACAAAAGGATAACCTCGGTGGCATAGATAGACAATTCACCATCGTCACGGTTCTTTGGGTTGCTACGGCCGGGGAAACCCTTGATACCGATAATGTCTCCTCGACGAAGCTGCTCGTGCTGCTGCTCAAAGGGGACGTCACCCTTGGCATACTGGGCCTGACACAGGACCTGGACCTTGACATTCTCGGCGCGGATATCGTAAAAGACCAACTTATTACCGGCTGAGCGCTTGTTGAAGACACGGCCAGCGACCTGGACAGTGACGTCGGTCTTCTGCTCGCCCTTGGCCAGAGACTCGTAGTCCTTCAAAAACTGTCGCGCATCGACGGTCACTTGGAACTTGTGAGGATAAGGATCGGGGTTCTTGGTTTGGCGCAGCTTGTTGATCTTGTTGGAGCGGAGTTCGAAATATTGCTATGAAGGGAAAAAAAAGTTACCATTAATCACTTGCCCACAATTCTCATCTTGATAAGCTCGACTCACGTTCGGTGCCAAATTCGACTCTTCATCTTCAGTCGACTTCTGCTTCTCAGCCTTGGGCGGGGCAGCAGCCTCCTTCTCCTTCTTCTTTGCGTCCTTTTCCCTGTTCTTCTGGCGTCTCTTGTACTCGGACTTGGACACCTTCTCCCCAGTGACTTCGTCTAGGATGAGATTGGCGACGCCAGCCTCGGCCTCCTTGACACCGGAATCCGCCATGATGCGAAGTAATTATGCACTGCCGTTTCAACTAGATATTTCTGCTAGGAAGAGGCGAATGGAATGGTGGTTCTTTTCCTTTTTCCTTTTTTTTTTTACCCTTGCGAGAACTAGGGTGGGGTTCGCAACGGAAAAAAAGGCTGTGCGGGGGAACTGGAAGAAAGAGTGGCGGGTGCGTGAGTCACCGACTGCCGATATTTGGAACACCAACCAGCAGCGATAATAGCGATAAATAGTGCTTCAATGTTTGTCTATATCTGATGGGTTTTGGCTTTGGATGGCCCAGCACTACCTTATTTATACCTTGATCATTAGGCAGTGTCCGTTGATTTTTGATGCCAAGGATAAAACATCAGTGAGTCATACTACTAGCATGCAATGCCATTCAAGTGCATCAAAAGAGACCCAACAGTTGCATTTCTGTATCTGTGGTAGTTTGCAGTCTTCTGTCAATCATTATAGAATGTATCAGTCGTACTGAACGTGTACGATCTTGCAAAGTTTGAGTCATTGGTTCTATCATCAAATGCAGATCTCAAATAGATGGAAACTTAGTGCTTATAGTCGATATCCATGAGTCAGTCTCATATTCGATGAGACTGCGACGCTAAAAGTTCCTAGACCCTCCTACTCCCCCAGAGTTATGGACATGTCTGAGGCAAAAAAGAATCATTACAGCTACCTGTCTGTTTTGTTCCGTTTTAAGTTAGCTTGGCCAAGCCCCTGAATAGGGTATAGGGTTAGGGCACTAATGAGGGGCAGGGCATCTTGAAGAACCCATCGATTGATTAATGACGTTTTCTACTATCGCTATCGCTACAACTGATAGTAGAAGCGATCAAAATGTACTCCCAGTGTGTATCATTTTCACAAGTCAAGACTTGATCCAAGGAAATCGAACCTTCTTTTCCGAACTTTACATCTGACCTCCCCTCGCACTTGTATCACAAGCATCAGTGAACATGATAAGTATTTAACCCTTCTATAGAGCCAATTCACAACAAGAAGTAGAAGAAGAAGAAGAAGAATTAAAAGAAAAATTGAAATGAAATGAAATGAATCCCCACATGTGGTTGTTTGGCTGTCGGCATACTGCAGCAAATATGTAAAAGCCTCTTCGATGCGATGTTCCTGGAAAGGAACAAGACAGGCTTATTGAAAGACCATTGTCTTGTCCTCCTCGCCTACATCGTCTTTCTTTGTGCTTTCAGACAGCCATTGCTGCGCAATGGTCAATTTATCTAGCTGTGTCACAAGACGCTCGCGCTGCATTCGACGCTCAGTGTTGGGATCCATCAGACGTGCACACCTTTCCGCTGCTGCAGGAACCGGTAATTAGTACTGTATAATGAAAGTAAAATAAATACTAAAGAGCATACCGTCTGGCCCGTGAATCTGAAGTTTCTCCTCAATCACTGAGCACAAGTTGTTACACTTTCGAAAAAGTTTCAGATGCACTTTCTGGGCAAGCGAATCTACAAAACGAGTAGATGCGATGTCGTAGTAAGCTCTAGTCCCCTATCCAAAGCGTCAGTTATTAGCTCTGGCTACAGAAATAAGGTTATCAACGCACTGCCATCATCTTGATCTCGTTGTCAAACGGATCTGGCCCAACGTCGATCTGTTTTGCCTTTTGCGTGGCCTTGGACGACTCCTCAGGCAACTCATTCTGGGACTTGAGGTACGCCTTGGCTCTAGTTATTCGGCGTCGATACGTCAAGTTTTCGTAGTGCTTTTTTTCCTCGGCTTGAATGTATGCAAAGGCAGTTGTCAATGGCTTTGACTTTTCCTGATTAAGGAGCTCCAAGGCTTGCAATTCCAAGTCTTTCTTGAGCTGAGACAGATGCCGAGAGACTGTGCTTGAAATGTGCCGGTGTAGTTCCGTTTCCTGATATGGTGCGAAAACTTTGTTGACCTGATTAACAATTGTGCTCCTGACCAGCTTATTGGTGTGGTCAAGGAAAATTTCCATAGGACCATCCCAGTGGGATACACTAATTTTGTTCAAAGTTTCACTAGCACGAGGGTGGTTTTGGTTGCTGATGTGTCCGTAAGAGTAGCTTTCGTTGATTCTCCTGATTTCTGGTAGTTGGAAGCGGTATTTCGGTACTAGGTATCCAGTTAAGCTCAAATACACCATTTACACGAACATTACAAATGATTACCTTTAAAGTCGTCAAAATATTCAGTCTTGAACTGGGTTTTTGGCTGAGAAATGGCCTGGGTAGACACGACCGATGGTTTTGTATCTGAGGCGGGCGTTCTGCTCTTATTAGGTGTCCGTGCCAGCTGCACGCTGACTATCTCACAGTCACCATCGTCGTTTCCATCCTCAGCTACCTCTTTAAACGTGTCTTCTTCTGTATCTGTTTTCAGGGACGGGCGAGTATGCTGTAGGGAGAGGCGAAAATCGGATGCAATATAATCCCATTGCCTCAACATCTGTGAATCTTTCGATCCACCGTCGAAGCATAACTCGACAGCACTCTGGAAGTCTCGAAGCTTGTTTACAAGGTCAACAATCGCACTCTTGGTGACTGGCTGAGGCAGCAATTGAAGTTCCGCCTTGATCCTCTCAGCTTTCTCATTGATTTGGTTGACTACGTTTGGCAGAGAACTTCTGATCTGGTCAAGTAAGAGTTGTGATAGCGCGGTTTGTAGCTTTCGAGTACCGAGCTTCTCCTGGAAGCCACCCAAGTCAGTGGTCCAAGGAGCCCGGGAAAAGAAAAGCTCCTCTTCAACCCGAGCTTGTTCGTTATCGACAGCAGGATTGGGGTTGTTGCGAATAACAAAATACCCATGGCCAAGAACAAACTTGTTACCTGTTAGTATCTCACACCACTGAGTCGTATCTTCCATACGATCCGGTTTTGTCAGGACTCCCAATGTCCTCTGGGTAGCTTTGATTTCACGGACGATACGTGCAGCGCTCGAGTTGGTAGCATCATCTGTCATTGGAAGAGTCAAGAGAATGATGCAACTTTCTTGCAGCACGTAGTGTTTGACAAGGTTTTCGACCAGCGTCACGAGGTATGCTTCTTCATCAACTTCGGCCTGGCTGATGACGCCTGGCAAATCGTAAAAAGCCAAGTTCGAAAAACCGGGCGCGGAGATGTCTAGACGGACGACATTTGGGGAGAACTTCACACGAGTCGATGTTTTGTCCACAGCTGAAAACGAGCCAGGCACATACGACGACGGATCGTTTTGAGGGTTCAAAACAGCCAACTGGGCACACTGGATGGCTTCTTGCACCTGGTCCTTGTTCTCCAGCGTGATGAAATGCTCCTCCTGCGGATCCATAGGCACCCAGGGACCCAGTGGCTTTGCCTTGGATATCTTTCTCAGGCTCAGATTTTCACAGTAGTAATGGCTTTTGCTCAGGGAAACCTTGCAACGCCATGGTTCATTGCTCTCGGACAGGTTGATCTCCATAGGGCAGCGAGTGCAAGTTCCAGCGCTGCGAGGCACTTTGATTTCAGACATGCCTTCGATGAGAGACGACTTTCCAGTGGACTGATCCCCGACAACACAAATTTTCGGCAGGGCAATCTTGTTATCTTCGATCCCAAGATGTCTCAATTCTTGGATCTTTTTGACAAGATTTCTCATGTCATGCGTCATGCGTCCGATGGTCTCAGAGCCTACAAATCAGTTAACTAATGAGCCAAATCGCACAAAGCTTTGCATAAATAACTAGCCCTCACGTTGGAGATCCGATTCGTCCTGTTCGGCCTTGGGGGCCACCTCCAGTCGAAGATGGAGGGGGATTGCAGAAGGCATCTTGTCTTGAATGTTGCTGCTTTGGCCGAAGGGCGTCGGCTTGAAGACGACTTGATCTGAAGATACGAAGGAAACGTATCTTCGAGACTAGACCAAGATATGAAAGATGAAAGATGAAAGATGAAAGAAAGAGAGCGTGAAGGAAGATGAAGCAGAGATGGAAAGATGGGAAGATGGGAAGCAGACAGAGAGCGGAGAGAAAGAGGAGGCTGGGTTGCCCGGCAGCAAACAGAGACTGGAACAAAGAAGAGTGTTTGTAGGCCCGCCAGAGAGTATTCATGTTGTCGGTGTTGATTAGATATTGGGCGAGTATAGATTTAGCAAGGGATGTGGCTGATATATAGGGATATTCCAATCAGATGCAAATCCGCCCAGCGCGTAACATAAAGGCTCGCAATATACAATATTGACTACATCCAGAATAGCACGAGTATGCCCAGTAAGTGTCCCTAAGGGACTGCAAAGTGAAGCCAAAACAAGCTGGGGAACCATGGTGGGGCGGTTGCCCGATTCGGCAGGCGCCCATGCACTAGCGCCAACTGACCGCCTGCGCCTGCCAGAGCTTCACATTGCTGGACGACGTGTCCTCCGCTTGCTGAACAGGCCTTTTGTCTCTTTGCAATAATAGAGTGGGAGTCGTCAGAGCCCCTGCCAGCTACATCGACCACGATCCTGCCTCTGCGTTCGCAGTTCACCGCCAATATCGCCTTCCATGTTGCAGGTGCCGGTCCGGGAACACACCAGCAATAACATGGCCTCGACAAAAGCTGTCATTCTGGTCAGTCGGCCGGCCAGACACGCTGGTCGCTCATTTCTATTGACATTCTTCTTCTTCTTCTGCAGGTCGGAGGCCCCTCGCGAGGTACTCGATTCAGGCCACTGTCGCTGGATGTTCCCAAGGTACGTCAACCGTCGCAAACCGCCCCTGAAGAACCCCGCGGGCATGGCGTTGTTGATTGCTGATTCCACATGCTGCTGCAGCCACTCTTTGACGTCGCCGGCCATCCCATTATATACCACTCGCTGAAAGCCGTTGCCAAAGTCCCAGGCCTCCGTGAAGTCGTCCTGGTCGGGTACTATGACGAGACCGTGTTCCGGGACTTCATCAAGGACGCGGGCAAAGAATTTCCCCACCTGCGCATCCAATATCTCCGAGAGTACCAAGCTCTGGGCACTGCTGGGGGTCTGTACCATTTCCGCGATGCGATTCTAAAAAACAAGCCTGAGCGCTTCTTCGTGCTCAACTCGGATGTCTGCTGCTCCTTTCCTCTGGGGGAAATGCTGAATCTCTTCGAGGAGAAAGACGCCGAAGCCGTCATTCTGGGAACGCGAGTCAGCAACGACGCAGCAACCAACTTTGGTTGCATTGTATCTGACGCTCACACGAAGCGCGTTCTGCACTATGTCGAAAAACCAGAGTCACACATTTCGAACCTGATCAACTGCGGTGTTTACCTGTTTGCCACGGAAACCATCTTTCCCTCGATCCGCAGCGTCATCAAACGCCGCACCACCCGCCCTCGTCTGGTTTCGTACCCCTCGTCCGAGAACCTCGAGTCGTCGTTCATTGCCGAAGACGAAGATGCTGAAAAGCCGGAGGTGCTGCGTTTGGAGCAGGACATTCTCTCCGACCTGGCCGATAGCAACCGTTTCTTCGTTCACGAAACCAAAGACTTTTGGCGCCAGATCAAGACAGCCGGCTCAGCTGTGCCAGCCAACGCCTTGTACTTGCAGCAGGCCTTCCAGGCGCAGTCGGAGGAACTAACCGCTCCCTCTGCCGTCATCGTGCCCCCAGTCTACATCCACCCAACGGCTGAAGTTGACCCAACCGCAAAATTGGGACCCAACGTGTCCATTGGACCCCGCGCCGTCGTTGGTGCTGGTGCCCGAGTCAAGGAGTCAATCATCCTCGAGGACGCAGAAATCAAGCACGATGCCTGCGTGCTGTACTCGATTATTGGCTGGGGCAGCCGAGTCGGCGCCTGGGCCCGTGTCGAAGGCACTCCGATTGTGGCGGGCAGTCACTCGACGAGCGTGATTAAGAATGGCGTCAAGGTCCAGAGCATCACGATATTGGGTAAAGAGTGCGGCGTGGGCGATGAAGTCCGTGTCCAAAACTGTGTTTGTCTGCCGTACAAGGAACTCAAACGGGTATGTATCATCAGTTCACTATACATTTGTTCACTACTAATTCTTTTTTTTAAAAAAAAAATAGGATGTTACCAACGAAGTCATCATGTAGTGCAACACTAGACATGTGTTTTCTTTTGTTATCAACATGTCGTTCGAAGTCAGATCTAGCACCGTATCTATCGGGAGCGAATTTATTTGCGGGAAAAAAAAAATTTAATGAAGAAATCATGACAAAAGAATATGTTCTTAATACACCTTATTCCATTTCGAATATATATGCTATTCTCAGATAATGATGTGAATCCCAAAAAAATTAATGATGATACGGCTCTCTAAACCAATGCCCGAGTCTAAACGCCATGCCTAAAGAGTCCGCCGTGATGATAAACCGGAAATGCCGAAAGAAACAATGTACGCCGTGAAGAAAGCAAAAGGGAAAAAAACAAATCAACGAGCATAGTCATATCGGTCATAAGGCGTGTGCTGATATTGGGTGTCATGAGGGCGATACGATTCATACCCCGTTTGCTCGTCGAATCGCGAATGCAACGGCGAGTAGGGAGACGAATTTGCAGCCCACCGCGGACCGGGAGCAGGAATATCTGGAATGCCATCGTAATGCTCATGGTTATTGTTACTGACTGCAGCGGCGTGATGACGATGGGCTGGCTGCGGTTCGTTTTCGAACCCATCGTGGTACGGGTTTGTTGTCATGTTGTTGGCTATGGGATCGTCATCCTCGGGGACAGGATGGCGATGCGTGTATTGCGGTTCCTCGGGCCTGATAGTGCCAAAAGCGTTATACGCATCTTCGCGATGATGCTGATGAGGGTCATCACCCAGAGCGCCAGACAGCGCGGGCACGCTGCTCTCGGTGCGGTCATGCAACTTGATATCGTCGTCGCGGTAACGCATAGAGCCGACTCTGCTGAGATTGAAGCGGTCACGGCGCGCAATAACGTCAAGGATAATGTGGAAAAAGGCCATGGCGAGCGAGACAACGACAAAGGCGAAGAGCGTCTTGTACAGTCTGCAGACCATGACCCCCGTCGATGTGCCCCAGTTGCTGGTGTTGCAGGTGGGGCCTATTGTGCCTTTCATGCTGTAGCCTAGTATGCCAATCGAGGCAATCCAGAGGATGAGCAGGATGATGTTGAGGACCATGGAAAGCACTGGGTTTAGGCGGTTGCTGCAGTATAGAATGCCCGTGAAGATGAGGCTGAGAAGGGTGAGGAAGCAGGCGACGAGCAGCTATGTCATGTTAGAACTAAATAATGTTCATGTCCTGGACTGGTTGTGCGCTCACCACAACAAATGCATAGGGCAGTCTGAAGCCGTCCGAGTGCAGGTGAATCGCAAAGTATATCAATATCGCCGTCACGATCGCGGTCGAAATCGCCCAGAGGCCTCTAGCAAAATAAAACGACCCTGCCGAGTAGGGCGACGACGCAAACGAAGCTCTTCCCATGACTGTTTAGCTTTTTTAGGTGATGTCGACGACTGAGAATCTCGAAGCGGTTTGAGATGCTACAGTTCCTCCCAGTCAGGAATACAAGAAACCATCGAATTCATATATAAAACGAGACGACAACAACAAAACAAGCAGCAGAGAAGAAAGACGATGAGACAACGGGGAACATTGTCAGGCAAAGGTATTCTTCAAAGATTTATTAAATAAGAAATAATCGTCGAGCCCTGAAACACAAAGGAGGCGATGCTGCGCGCTGTCATTGCGTGGCCGTGCCCCACCGACCGACCGCAATGGATCGACATGCCTCGATGCACTGCCCTGTCAACCCCCCTTTCGTGTTGACAAAAATAAAATATGAACAGGAAGGCGTGAGGATCGAAGCAAAGTGGAGAGACGAGATGTGACTACGTATTCCTGATCGTGTTTCAACTTATATGTGCAAAATCTGGAGAAATCGATTTCTAGGTGCATTTCCATACTTCGTACGTATCGAGAAGTGTGAAACTAGCGGGAAAAAAAAAAACATGTAAGCGTTGGCCAAGGTCTAGGCTCAAAGCTGAATGAATATTTAATAATAGCCTACGGACTGAGTCGTCAGTTTCTTGTCATACACATATAGTTCTCCAGTTTCCAGGTTAGCAGTTCGGCTCGCCGCCCTATGCCTCATCACTGTACCCTTAGGGACTTCTAGGCTGTGTCCAACCGAAATTTACAACAGTGAAAGGAGGAACTGATTTCATTGGAGAGGAAGAGGTATAGATAAATTTAGGGATAGCACGACTCTTAAATTTTATATAGGCTTGTTCCCAAGAATTTCTTAAATATTGACCCCCTACAGGGTGTGGTCTAATTTAGGGAGGTATTCCTAATTGTTGAGCTAGATATGGAGGAAGTAGTCTTGTCAACTTAATGGATTTGGGAGAGTGGAATTAATGGAATTGGATAGCATTGATATTTGGCCTTGATTGGCCTGGTTTTCATGGCTTCTATATGAAATTATATTATATATATCTATAAAGCACCTTACCTTACCAGTTGACGCTAACCTTGGATTAAGAAGAGAAAGTCCTTGCAAAAATTAGATCCATATAACGAGGTTTTATTGTAATCCTAGAATACATGTATACTGGCGTTAATGTCTTTTTGGTCTGGTGGTTAAAAATCCAATATTGCGCTTGGCAGCACGTGCGATCCTGCTGGTTTATTCGTCCACAAGCTATCGCCTCTCGCACCATGGCAGTCACAAATGCGCCTGAGCACATTGCAACGGCCACTTCCTGATCTCCCTCCTGTTTGAGATATAAGTAACGGTTTTGGTCTGAGTGTACGTGTGTTTTTCTTCTGCTCACTAATTGCTTTTGCCAAATAACATGTCGGGACAACAACTGATGGCGGGAGTATCTCAGCCTCGCAGAGTGAAGTTACACGTAGCCGGTACTTCCCCATTCCAAGCTCGTCAGTCCCGGAATTTACATAGCATTCATCCCGTATTGCCTTGAATCATGATTACTGTATCAAGTAGTTAGTGTAGGCGATTGACTAATGCCAGTCTTAGTCTACGTGGAACGCAGAACATGGGCCGCACACACGACGACTACACGGTCGCATGGATCTGCGCCTTGCCACTGGAAATGGCAGCAGCAAAGATGATGCTGGAAGAAACCCATCCTCCATTGTCTCAGCCAAATACTGACCATAACGCCTACACACTTGGTAGTGTCAGTGGTCATAATGTTGTGGTAGCGTGCCTTCCATCAGGTATTTACGGAACCACGTCGGCTGCAATTGTGCTTGCCCACATGCAGCCGACATTTCCTTCTCTTCGATTTGGGTTGATGGTTGGCATTGGAGGTGGTGTACCCAGCCAAAACGCCGATATTCGTCTTGGCGACGTGGTCGTTAGCATGCCGACATCAACCTCCGGAGGCGTGGTCCAGTACGACTATGGAAAGACACTTCGCGACGGATCTTTCCAGCGCACTGGGTCACTCAATAAGCCTCCTCAATATTTGCTGACCGCAGTCTCTCAAATCCGTAGTGATTACATGGTCCGAGACCTGTGTATTGGAAAAACTATATCCGATATTCTTCAGAAGCACGACAAAGCTCGAGAACAATTTCCGCGGCCCGACGAGGACTGGCTGTTTCAGCCAACCTATGAGCATGAGAATCTGAGTGCCGACTGTTCAACATGTGACCTGAGCCACTTAGTAGATCGTGTACCACGAGCGTCCGACGAGCCGCAGATTCATTACGGCCTGATTGCTTCCGGGAATCAAGTCATGAAGAATGCTCAGAGACGAGATGCTATTGCCAAGGAGTTGGATATTCTCTGTTTTGAAATGGAGGCAGCTGGTCTGATGGATCACTTACCGTGTCTGATCATCCGAGGGATTTGTGACTATTGCGACTCCCATAAACACAAGCAATGGCAAGGATATGCAGCCCTAAGTGCTGCAGCATATGCAAAGTCCCTGCTATCCAAGGTTCCTGCCGTGGCTAATCGCGGCCAACTGGAGAAAAGTATGCTGTGATGTTGTACGACTGAAGGATTGCGTGCTAATTAATATTTAGAGGTTGCATTCACAACCGAGGAAAAGGCATGCGTCCAGGGTTTGTTCCTCACCGACCCGACTGTTGATAAGAGCTCTCTGAAGAGAAGGAAAGGAGACCGTGCTGCTGGGACATGTGAATGGATCTTAGAAACTGATGAACTCATGCATTGGCTTGGAGTTCCAGAAAATGGAGATCCAAGCGAATCAGATATCCTTTGGCTGTATGGCAACCCTGGAACCGGAAAGTCAACAATGGCAATAACAATGGCCGAGGAACTCCCAAAACAACCGTCCTTTACTGATGGAAAGAAGATTCTTGCATATTTCTTTTGTGACTCCAGCTCTGAAAACCAAAGAACGGCAGTTTCTATTTTACGTGGTCTGATCTTTCATTTAGTGAACCAATATCCAACGCTCATGAATTATTTATTACCGAAATATCTAGAGCGACAAGGAAGAATATACACATCATTCGATGAACTCTGGGCTGTCTTGATAGATATGGGTCAAGAACCCACCTGTGAGGTGTACTGCATTATTGATGCTTTGGATGAATGTGAGCCTGAGTCACAGCAGATCCTCTTACATCAAATTCACCAGTCGTTCCGAAGACGCCGAGCAACGGATTTACAGTCACCCGGTATACGGCTGTTAATCACTAGTCGTCCATATCCTGAGATTAATGAAAGCCTATCGTGCTTCAAAAATAAAGATCTGGCCTCCTACGTTAGGGTGAAAACGGATCTAAAAATGATGATACTGGAAAAAGTTAAGGACCTGGCAGAGAGAAAGACGTATCCTGAACAAGTAGCAAAGGACGTATCCCGGATTCTGGAGGAAAAGGCAGAAGGAACATTCTTGTGGGTGGGAATTGCCTGTGGTGAATTATCTCAACCGCGAGTACAGTCTAGACATGCTGTTAAGACGCTTGGGAAAATGCCCCGTGGCTTATATGCCTTATACCAGCAGTTACTCAGCACTGCTCTTGCAAATGGAGATAACGATGACGACGAGAAAAAAACCATAGTAGACATTTTGGGGTTCGTTTCATTTGCACGACGACCATTGACTGTACTAGAGCTCACCACACTCTGTCGATTATACCCTGATTATGATGAGGATCATCGCCTCCAATTTACCAAGGAGCTTATTGATATGTGTCGCCTAATGATTATCATCCAGGACGGGCGCGTGCAGCTCTTACATAAATCCGTGAAGGATTTTCTTGTCAGCGAAAGACACGAGGTTAAAGAGAGAACAGTGCACGCAGAATTGGTAGATCGGTGTATTAATTATGTTCTCGATGAGAACGACTCTGCAGAGCCTGGAGGAGATAACGACGCCTTCCTGAAATACGCGATTGAATATTGGCCTGAGCATGCGGGCCTTGCTGTGAGTGAGTTTATGGTACGTCAGCACCATGAACTATTTTTCAACCAAAACTCCTCTGGATGGGAACTATGGTTGGGGGCATATAACTCCCTTAAATTTGATTTCCATGCCCTAGAAGATGGCTTTAGCGTTTTCCACGCGGCGGCAAGATGGGGCATCATTCCGCTAATTTCGTGGGCATTAAAAGCCACGGTAAGGGGTTCGGAATCGCCATATACCACCAAGAAAGGGATATACAATGATAAAGATTTCCAAACAAGAACTGGAGTGACGCCACTTGAGGAAGCAGCAATACGAGGCAGTATAGCTGTAATGGCCATCTTACTAGAAAATATGAGACCGGGCTCTGAAGTATCAAAACGCGTGATTCTTGCAGCAGCTAGAAATGGAGAAAATGGCCAGAACATGATGACGCTTCTGCTTGACCGACGAGGGGGGCAAATCCAGGTCTCTGAAGATGTGATCATGGCAGCCTCAGAAAACTGGGAAAGTGGAAATGACATCATAACTTTCCTACTTAGCAGATCAGAGAACCAAGTCCAGGTTACTGAAGATGCTGTATCCTCCATTATGCAGGAATTCGATAGTACAGCAGTCTCACTCCTACTTGACCGACAAAGAGACCGGATCCAGATCACTGAAGATGTAATGAAGGCAGCAGCAGCAAATGAATATAATGGAAAAGACATTATAAGACTACTTCTTAACCGACAAGGAGACCAGATCCAGATTACTGAAGATGTGGTTAAAGAAGTTACCCAAAATGAGAGAAGTGGAAAAGACATTATGGCACTTCTTCTTAGTCAACGAGGAGATCAGATACAGATTACCAAAGATGTGGCCAAGACAGCAAGAGCCAATGAATATAGCGGAAAAGATATTATGGTTCTCTTACTCGATCGACAAGAACAGATCTGGATCACTCAGGATGCGGTGTCCACTATCCCGCAGTGGTTCGATAATACAGTCGTCACACTCCTCCTTGACAGACATGGAGACCGAATTCAGATCACTGAGCATATCGTATGCACTATCATGCAGCGGTTTGATAGTACAGTCGTCTCACTCCTACTTGACCGCCAATGCCGGATCCAGATCACTGAAGATGTGTTGAAGGCAGCAGCAGCGAATGAGTATAGTGGAAAAGATATCATGGTACTTCTTCTTGACCGATATGGAGACCAGATCCAGATCACTATAGACGTGGTGAAGGCAATATCAGAAAATAGAAATCGTGGACAAGATATTATGATTCTCCTACTTGGCCGAGGAGATCAGATCCGGCTCACTGAGGATATGGTTGCCACTATCATGCAACAATTTGATAGTACAGTCATCATGCTCCTTCTTGACCGACAAGAATATCAGATCCCGATGTCTAAAGCTATCGTCAATGCAGCAGCAGC
Organism: Talaromyces islandicus; assembly: GCA_000985935.1. Classification (NCBI taxonomy): domain Eukaryota; kingdom Fungi; phylum Ascomycota; class Eurotiomycetes; order Eurotiales; family Trichocomaceae; genus Talaromyces; species Talaromyces islandicus. The sequence goes on along the minus strand of CVMT01000001.1, from coordinate 4,420,115 downwards.
AAATGAGTATAACGGGAAAAATATCATGGCACTTCTTCTTGACCGATATGGAGACCAGATCCAGATTACCGAAGATGTGGTAAAGGCAGCAGCAGGAAATGAGTATAGTGGTAAGGGCATCATAATACTCTTACTTGACCGGTGTGGAGACCGGGTCCGGATTACTGAAGAAGTAATCAATGCACTAGCGCAAAATAAAAGAAGTGGAAAAGACATCATGACCCTTCTACTTGATCGGCGAGAAGACTGCTCTCAGGTTATTAAAGGCATTATCCACCCTGCAGCAATAACCATGAGAAGTAGAAAAGAAATTATGCTATTCCTGTTTGACCAACAAAAAAACCAGATCCAGGAAGATGTGATCATGGCAACAGTAGCAAATTGGTATAGTGGGAAAGAGGTCATGGCGTTCCTTCTTGACCGACGAGGATACCAGATCCAGATCAATGAAGATGTGGTGAAGGCAACAGCAGCAAATTGGTATAATGGAAAAGATATTATGACGCTTCTTCTTAACCGACGAGGACACCAGATCAAGATTACTGAAGAGATAGTGAAGGCAACAATAGCAAATGAGTATAGTGGTGTAGACATCATGACGCTCTTTCTTAATCAACGAAAAGATCAGATCCCGATCACTGAAGATGTGGTGAAGGCAGCAAATGAGAGAAATGGAAAAGACATCATGATTCTCCTTCTTGGTCGAGGAGACCAGATCCAGATCACTGATGATGCAATTCCCATTATCATGCAGCGATTTGATAATGCAGTTGTCACACTTCTGCTTAATCAACATGAATACAAGATCCGGATCACTGAAAATATGATGAAAGCGGCGGCAGGAAATAAGAAAAGTGGAAAAGAAATCATAACACTTCTGCTTAACCAACAAGACCAGGTCCCGATCACTGAAGATGTGATGAAGGCAGCAGCAGCAAACGAGCATAGTGGAAAAGACATCATAATGTTTCTGCTTGACCGACGAGACCGGATCCCAATCACTGAAGATGTGATGAAGGCAGCAGCGGCAAACGAGCAGGGTGGAGAAGACATCATAATGCTTCTGCTTGACCGACGAGACCGGATCCCAATCACTGAAGATGTGATGAAGGCAGCAGCAGCAAATGGACACAGTGGATATAGCATTATGAGACTTCTTTTTAAGGAACGAGAAGATCAGATCCCGATCAATGAAGATGTAGTGAAGGCAGCAGTAGGAAACGAGAAAAAGGGAGAAAACATCATAATGCTTCTGCTTGACTGTCGAGACCAGATCCGGATCACTGAAGATGTAGTGACGGCGGGGGCAGCAAACGAGTATAGTGGGGAAGACATGTACCTTGCAAGAGACTTCAGGACGCCCCTCCCCGGACGACGACATAGTAGGAAAGACGTGTATAGGGTGAGAGATATCATGACACTCCTGCGCGAACGACGACGATATCCTTATAGTCCTCTTTGGTCGATATGAAGGCCTGGTGCTGATTACTGACCATGTTGTATGCATATAATATCTACCTAACTTGTCAGTCACTGTATTTCGACTTAAAAACGCCTTCAAGACCGCTTGATAGAATCTCATTACTATTGTCCACATTGTGGAATTTACTGTAACTCTAGGGGTTAGCTTTTAAGAATACGAGATTAAGAACACTATCTTTGCGTCAAATGTGGCTTTTTCTTCTTCATAGGTAATCCACAAATGATACCGTGCTCCGACGCTGCAACAAGTTGAAAATATAGAAAAAATTATCGAGTGATAGATCCTGAGTGCTCTGAATCTTTCTGCAAACTTGCAGCCGCCTGGCCACTCCGCGAACGGCTTCCTCATACTAGAAGCAGCTCAAGGCCCTCTCTGCTGCTCAAACACTATGACAGAGCGCGGCACCACAGAAGTACCAAGAGTTGGGAATCACTACATCTCATAAGCACTAAGGTGAGGTTCGACTCACACGACTTGATCTCGGCAATATCATAGCGGCCCGTACTGGTTATGGAGACTTCGCGGACTGCCATGAACAATTAAATCATGATGATACCCGTCTCCTCTACCGATATGGAGCACGAAAAGCACCTCTGCACTTTTTATTGCGCCGAATAGCTAAGAGACGTCTCCCCTAACATTCTGGCCCCCCTTCTGAAGTCATATCTTCCATTCTAAGTACTGCTAAAGGAGCACAATGGCTAGCCACATGACTAGCAGAGACCCGCTGCTTTGAGGACATGTTCCCTCGTCACCCACGTGAAGAAGGTACCGGAAAGACTTCAAGAGGCTGGTCTGTAGGCAAGTATCAAGAAATGCGAGTTGCATGTCACTTCGACCAAGTACCTCGGATTCATTATCACGGAGAAAGTATAAAGGTAGACCCTGTAAAGTTCGACGTTATTCTGTCCTGGGAAGTGCCTTCTACAGTGCTGGGTGTACAGTAATTCTTGGGTTTCTGCAATTTTTACAGGAAGTCCATCAAGGAATATTGTCAGATCGCACCACCTCCATATCAGGTCATTAAGGTAGCAGCTCCCTTCCAGTGGGACGAGACCTGCAGGAAGGATTCGAATTACTAAAAGAGAGGCTGTCTGGCCCCTATCCTATTACGACCCATGCCGTAAAACTCGAATTGAACCCGACACCTCAGATGAGTAGTCGCCGCGGTTCTATCCCGGCTCTCCCTGCTCTGTGGGGACGAAGAGTACCCCGTGGCGTATCACTCAGCAACCATGACCCCTGATCAAGTCATCGCTTGCCAGGAATTCTCGGACAGACTGACAGACAGAAATAACGAATCAATACCTACGACAACGACTCAGACCCTATATCAACTTTGCTATGGACGGTTGGTCGGATTAACTGCCAATAGTTGATTCTGCAGCATCTCTCCTTTAGGAACCTTAGGAATCGACAGGCATGTTGCTGTTTGAAGTGGAAAGAGGGCACCACCCTCAAATGTCATTCGATTGGTCATTGCAAGCACCTTCTAGGAAGTACAATTTGAATAAAAAGGAGTTGGATAATCAATCTGAAGGACCGTTCAACATCGTGAAGGGGGTGGGACACTATTCGAGCTCGACTTGCCAGGAGGAGTCCGAATACATCGTATATTCTCGCCAGACAAACTACGTTTGGCAGTCTCAACGGTGCCATTAATTGATTAACTTGAATAGAAATGGCCAGAGTTGAACATCAATGGTACCTCAGAGTGGGAGGTGAACAAGGTACTGGATTCGAAGATCCGATGGAAGAAGTTTTACTATCGGGTTATTTAGTTAAATCGGGATCCAGGCCCAGTGTGGCACCCATACCCAGCTCAAGACCTGATGTGTGTACCACTAGCATTGAGATAAAAAAACATGCTTCAGTCATTCAAAGAGCTCAGAAGCCAGTTTGAGACTTCAATCGACCCATTCCTTAGTGGTACTCGGAAAAGAAATCTGCCCGATTCAGCTGAGAGCCAAACCCAAGTAAGTAATTTATATTCTTCTCACAATATCATCAAATGTATTTTGGCCCCCATTAATTCTGAACAGACTTTACTGCGATACAAGAACATTGCAGCTTAGTGGGGAGAAGTTGAGTCATTTATACCACACAGGAACTCTCACATTTCAAACTCACCAAACAACCCAATGAAAAACAAATAATGGCCATAGCCCCATCTTGAAAAGAAAAAGAAAGGATAATTAATAAAATCAAGACGAAAAGAGCACTCTAGACCTCCGAGTTGCCGTCAGAACGACTCCTCCAGTGACTAGTTGATGATTCACCAATCAAAAAACAAGTCTAAGACACCGGCTCTTATTCCTAAACAGTGAAAAGGACTCACTGATAAGCTTATGGCTCTTTGAAACACCATGTCTTGATGACCCATTGCCGCCCTAGCCAAGTCAAAAAGACAGATCAACTGGTAACTCAAAACTAGATGACTCAAGGACTTGGGTATAAAAAGACCCTGTAGTACTCTTCCTCTTTTTCCTCCAACATCTCCCTCGACTTTATCTTTATTCTCTCGGTTCAGTGCATTTTAATCAGCTGGTTCTATACTATCAAGTTAACCCATTCAAATAACTCGACTATCAAAATGCACGGAGTAACCTTCCAGTTTTTTTGCATGATGCTTTTTGCCGTGCTGGTGGCAGCATCTCCTTTTCCAGGTATGTCTCATACTGAAATTATATCTTTATATTGAATTGGAACTGATGGAACCTGCAAAAGTCCTCAAAAACAGTGCAGCTGGCCTGCACAAGCGAGTCAATTCTTCTTTCCCCGACCATTACCGATACGTGGATCAAGGAAACCTGCATTGTCTCTCAGAGAACGACAACAACACACCAGGAAATGCAGAGCAGTTTACGACCTTAGACGGCGCAGAAACTCTAGCGAAGGGAACCTGCGCCTTCTGGGTTAAATCCGGGTTTAAAATCTTCAACTCTACGCAGAGTTACATGCCATTTTCCGCCGACCCCCCGATTGTGGATGCCTCTGATCCGCTATTCAGCAGGCTGGTTGTCACGGTGGGCCATGCTGCTACACAAAGATGCGGAAAAGACAGCACTGTCGACTTCACAGTCGACGGCATGCAGGAAACGTGCGTGACCCGGCTGTACAGTATCATCAATGGGTGTAAGTATTTCCCATGCTTCGTTGTTCATTAGGCTGCTGCCTCTCCAGAGCACACATGGATAGATGACAAATTCTGAACCCCAAACAGGCGATCTCAAGCAAAACAACAACAATCTTTGGAAACAAGGAGGCATGTTCTACAGGGATTGCACGACCTGGACTCTCTCCAAATTAAATGTCGGCACCCAGGAACAATAAGGATATTTTTTTTGAGCTAACTTCAGTACCCGAAGCCTTGTTGTAGGCTGGCTTTTATCCTTGAGTGTTCGCTGGCTGCTTTTTTCTTCTTTTCTCTGCTGAGCAGTATTTCTTCCCTAGATACTAGTTAGTTGAGATCTCTTCATGGCCCTTGGGCCCAATACACTTAAACCATTATTTTGCTTTTTATTTTTTTCTAACGAAAAAGAAAAAGGAAACCATTAAAACATTTAATAATCCCGGCGTGGGTTGTACAGTGAGTAATATTAAATGTAGTCATGAAAGTGTCACGCATGTCAGAGATGTGGGGGAGGAAGACGCTGACGCATGGAGGCTTCTGCCTTGCGCCGCGATTGATGCTCGCATCGTACGCAATCTCCGGCCTGTTTCACCACCCACCCAGTAGCTATACGTCAATCGGCAGTGAACCAGCATACTCGACCTGCAGAACTCGCTTCATTTCTACGCGCACTTGCCAGCACGGAATTCCGACTATCTACTACGCCGCTGGGAGGCAACCCCGCACCGCGATAACAGAAAAATGGCGACATACGAGGGTCAGTAGAGCCAAAAGAACTTCTAATCTCCAAATTCCGTGTCCACTGTTTCTAACATGTTGAAAAGTCGAACACAATACTACTGATCCCAGGATAACCAACCAGACTCGCCCGCGCCGTCCAGACCTGTCGACCTTCTTCTCAACTCTGTCCGAGATCACTCCCAACCCCTCCGAAACGCGCACGAGAGAACATGCTGTGCCCGTACCTGGCGATGTCAGTGCGGCTTTCCGCTCGCTCGCAGAGGCCTTTGATGTAATGAGGCGGGAACATGATATTGGAGGTGCTGGTGCTGGTGGCGAGGAGACGCAAGGCGAGGATCATCACGGTGCTGCTCTGATCGATCAAATGATCGAGGCATTGGTCCAGGGTGCGGAATTGCCACCAAGGGAAGTGGAGGGAGTCAATGAAGAGTTTTGCGATTGTATGCTCCTTTTTCGCCCCTTAATTACTACTACTACTCCTTTCCTCCCCCTACTGCCATATACATTCCCTGTGCGGATGGACGAGAAACTAACTGGGATATAAAGCTCTCGACCGTGTGCCCCGCTCAGCACTCAAAGCCTCGCAGTCATGTCCGATCTGCAGTAACCCATTCCTCGACGACCCTTACCCCCTTGTTGTGCGACTGCCCTGCCATACCACGCATCTGTTTGATCTCGAATGCGTCCGGCCTTGGCTCCGTCTCCGAGGAACATGCCCGTTAGACCGAACGGATTTTGGGAAGAAGCAGCGCGAGAAGGAATTAGAACGGAGGAAAGAGCAGGAGAAGCGGAGGGCTGCAGCGGATGATGAGGAAGATGATCTGGATGGGATGTATGGTTAAAAACAATATCATTGTGAAGCATCAGGACTGAGCGAATCAATCTATCTACATACAAAATTTTACGACAAGACGGGAGCCACTGCTTTTTTGGAGTATCATTCTATTTTATATGTTTTATACCTCTGAGCTATACGAATCAGAAGCATTATTTTCACATGTCATTCCGTTCATTTCTTTTCATACATTTGTCTCGTTATGCATTCATTTCTCATAAAACGGCCCGGTCCAAGTGGGAATTCCTAGCAACGGAGAGAAGACGGGGGAATCACTCCTCTTCTAACAATTCCTCAATACGACCTGTTGCTGAAGTTGAACCAGTCGTTTTCTGGATAGCCAGTTTTCCCACCTGGTCAATGACCGCTTCGTAACCACTCTTTTCCAACACGCCTCCTTCGTCTCGAACAACTTCTCTGGCTTCGAGTTCCTCGACTATTTTCTGATTCTCCTTGTTATTCTCAAGAAGGAATTTCAGGCACATGACCGCATGTTCCTTCATGTAAGGATTGTGTGCATCGAAACTGGTGCAGGACAGAATACATTCCACGCCGCCATGCTCACGAATCTGTGTCTGAACTTCAGGAGACCGCCACACGAGGGATGACAGCACCAGGAGGACCAGCTTTTTGAGGTTGCGCCATTCGAATTCACAGGGATCTTCGGTGATGGGCGGCGAGTCGGCTCGGGAGCCAACATCGTCGCCGTTCTCGTCTACCGGGTCAACGTCGCTGGGGTCGTATGGGCGTTCCACTGCAACTGGTTGCGCAGATTCCTTGGTAGGACTGCTGTTACCCTGTGAAGCTGGGACTGGAGGGTTGGCTATCATCGAGCTAAGGGAACCCTTGGGGATGTTCACATCCAACTCCTTCAGCAGTGTGACCAAATCGTAGGCAAGCTCCCATTTGATAAGCAGGTTCTTCCAGTCGTTGTTTTCCGTGAGTACTGCGAAAAACTCCACAAGCTGATATACACCCTCGTATACTCTCTCCATATCCCACAAGTTTAGCGGGAAATCCTCTGGCAACGCCCGGTTTGCTCGGATTTGGCCTTGAAGATAGATCAGACCGCATGACTCTGGGATGATCGTTTCTCGAAAGGTAGAAAAGATGTAGCGCGTTGTGAGTACATCTACCCTGGTTAAACTGGCTGGAACAGGAGGTTCAGCTGGTGGATTGTCCTTTGTTTGCTTTAATGAACCTGGCGTGTACTTTCTTCTGAATATTTGTGTCAGGATCTTCACCACGACTGCTTGCGCTGGAGAGATAATATCCTTTTGTTGACCGAAATCAGCATAAGCGTGAGACATTAAACCGTTTTTCAGAATCGCCTCCATAATCTGTTCCATATATTTAAAGTATTGCTCTTCGTCGGGAAGATCCCAAGCCGCAATGAAAATCAATAATTCACGGAGCAAGTTGCGACCAGTTTCCTGTGTCAGCAGGATGTGACAACGAATCGCTTGCATGTTCTGAATCACTTCACGATCGCCATTCTTCACTCCTAGATTATCCACAATTCCGGCTTTGACGATCATTGGAAGTGCTTCAATTTCGGCTGGGCCCAAGACAAGAGGAATATCCGTAAGTAGCCCTCGCTGTTGATCACCAGGTCTACCCCGATAGTCGTCGTCATCATCTTCGTCTTCTTCCTCTTCATCTTCCTCATCAAGGCTGCCTTCCACGCCGTCATCAAGGCTCTGGCCATCATCTTCACCAACGCCGTCATCGTGGTCATAGGGATCGTCGCCTTCGCCGAGTACTTGAGACGCTTCTTGTGCACGTGCCATCAAGTCTTCCTTGGCTAATTGCAAGGCGTCAACCCCGGCTTGATAAGTCTGAGGTACGGTTGTATCTTCATCGGTTATAGGCGAGTCCGCTGTAAATGCACTGTATCTTTCGAAGTCGGGAAGATCTGCCCAGCAGATCCGCGGGTACCCAGCTGTAGCGCTTCGGTCTATGCAGAGTATAGGTTGCTTTTTAGTATCTTCCTCTGGTTCAGGAGGATCTTGTGTCCGGTCTTTTAATCCTCTCATTTCGTCTGCTTTATGACCCAGGATTGCGGTCAGTGCGGTACGTATTTCCTTCACTTGTTCCGGATCCTTGCCCATCTCTTGAATTTCTCTCAGGTCTCGTCCAAGAAGCTTCTCCATGTGATCTTTGATTTGTGCCAACAATAACATGGCAGCTTCTTCTTTGATGTTGGCGGGTTCTCTCGGGAAACTCGAGATAGTCTCGATCAACAAGTCTTCAGCTGCTTGCTCGCTCCGAGGAGGCTCGATCGATCGCTCGCCCGTCCTCACGATAGGAGCAACCCCCTGGGGCAAAGGGCTTGCGGGATCAAGTGGCTCCATTGGCGTAATGAGCTTGTAATCGCCATTTGAGTGGTATCCGAACACATCCAGCCACAGTACAAGCTTGCGCTGTTCGTTTTGCATGATGAAATTGTTCAAAAATTGTAGGCATATAATCAACAAACTCTTATACAGGTTGACAACCTTTTGCCAGCGTTCCTCGTTTCTCGCATTTGTGTCGCCATCAAAACCTCGGGCGGTGACCCTAACGCATGTATCGATCAACGCCAGTATCCGCTGGTCAAACCCTTTCTCCGCCGCCAAGTTTTGTGCTCTGTTGGTGGTGGCGAGAAGGTTTCGAGCGATGGTACAGAGATCACGAAGTCGTTCGATATCCTTGACCAAATTAAGGTAATTGTATGCTATTAAATTCGAAGACGAATGGTCGTAGTTTGCTGTTGGTGGGCATTTCCAGGCAAACGATTGCGATTCTAAGACCGGGATCGCTTTGGTGAGCACGTCGGTGAGACCTTGCCAAATATCCGTGGAAAGGGCAAGGCTTTGTCTGTATGTGTGTGAGAACTGGTATGAAGATACTTTTTTTTTAAGAAAAAAAAGATAGGGCTAATAACAATAATAAAAGACAAAAAAGACATACCTGACTTCCATTTCATGGCGCGTCTTCAAAACAATCTTCTTCCCAGCAATCAGCATCTCCTCCAGCTGTTTGTCGTCAATCATGCCTCGCGTCTCATAGTGGCTCAATGTCCCCGCAAGCACGACCTTGAGCAGCAGCTCGGCGGGGGTGCATTTTGGCTCGCTTCCTCGGAAATTGTGTTCTGTCATATTGCGAGAACCGGCCGGGGGCCAGCAGGGAAGAGAAAATCGCAGCACAGTAAAGGCAGCGGAGCCAGATGCACAAAAAAAAAAAGGGACAGACAAGACTGGATGCGGAGAAAATCATCTCGACTTTCACATAATCATTTCAAACTTGGCGGCGGCGGGTCCCCAGTTTTTCCGCTCCGGGCGTTATCTTATCGCTCCCAGAGTCGCTTGTTTACAAGAAAGTCTATGTTTATTCATGCATGTCCAACTATAATCCATGTCGCTATTGTACAGGCCAGTTCATCATATCTTGCAGATTACGCCAAAACCCCAGGTCGTATATATTATCGATAGCGCGAATAGTTCCGACGCGATGGAACCGCGGATCGACAGGTGCGTTTTCGTCCTCAGGTTGCAGAATGCAGCTCGACTGCGTGGCAATGGAAAACCCGATCCTAGGCGGCTCACCACCTGTCATTATCAGGACCTGGTCAGTGGTCCCTGGCCAGCGCGACTCCGGATCAATAGACTCGTTCCGCGGCTTCGGGGCTCGGTAGATTTCGCTTTTGCTAGCCCTGTAAACCAGCCCGTCCGCAATGTCTTCCTTCCAGTCATCCCACTTCGAGGTCTCGTTGGTGGTCATTCCAGCCCAGATGAGATAACAATGGTAAACTAAGAATCCAAAAGCAAGCGGCGCTGTCATTGCTGCCAGCAGAAAAATAGCGCCGATTTGGAGGTCATCGGTGATGGCATAACCCCAGTAGTTGATAAAGGTAGACCAAGATAGCCCGGCGCTCCAGCGTGAGTGTCGACTGTGGGAAAGCGTCGTTTGTAAATTTCCCTCGAGGATGATGTAACCCAATCGCACACCGTATGCAAGCAAGGCTGTAAGAGACAGTAGCAAGCCCATAAAGTAGCGGTGGTTATTGCGACCCACGCAATTGCTTAGCCAGACGCAGTGGTGGTCATGCTTGGAGACGCAGACGTTGCAAATACTGCAATGTTTGCTCCGTGCAGGCTTCAGAATACGACACGTAGAGCATTCATTCCCTGGGTGGAAAAGAACTCGGTCATATGGGTATCGCGCCAACTCACTTCTGACATTCTCTGGAGTAATGGAAGATTTAGTTGTCACACTGGCATATAGGTAGATATATGGCAGGCTGATTGCTATTGGAACAGCGATCCGGTGTAGATTGCTCAGCCTAGACCATGCAGCCGGCACAAATACCAGCTCTGAGATTGACAAGAGCGATGCGAAGAATATCTAGCACTGGTAAGCTAATGTCGCGTGGTTTTGAGATAGGAAGAAAAGGCCAAACGCACCAAAACCACCGGATGGTTTTCATACATCAAATACTTGCCAGCGCCAGTACAGCACGAGAGCAACCGCCCCCCCGTGAGAAACGAGTCGATCCGGGCCAGGCCGCGTGGAATGTATATCCAGATAGCTCGATGCAAAAAGCCGATGGGGGTTTTCCTACTCCACACATGAGGACATGGATCCACTCAAACAACATACAAGAAGCGTACCTAAATGCCGGCAATCGGCCAAAAAGCGCGATGAATACGAGAAGCGAAATGGACAGCACGACCAGTGCGACATTTCGAAACACACCCATTCTGAGGGTTTAAAAAGAAAACAGGAGCTAGCTGCGGCGTAAGCTAGTCATTATCTATAGTTAAACTCGAAGTTTCGATCACACCAAAACTGGGCGAAACTAATACAACATAGGGCCAAAACGTTAAAGTAAAAGGGGGGGAGAAGCGTCGCATGCATTGCGGCTAGTGACGACGGCCGAAAATGCACTCAGCGCTGGCTGCACGTGACCCGGTTTTTTCAATGTCGCGCCTCCTTTAATCGGTTTTATTCTTGTCTTCTAGGAATCTTTCTTTCAATCGGAGGCATGAAACGAACTTTCTGGATTTGACTGCGCTCGATCGCGCATAGCGACTATTAACTCTCCTAAAACACTCGGATTCAATGACTGACGACTTCTTTTCTTTTTGAGCGCTTCACGTCCCCTGTATGCGCCTCGCCAGGTCTATCTATCCAAGGCCATTAGCATGAACAGGCTCAAATCCAAACTCAATATTTTCACTGGAGTTATTAACTGAAAATGGCTGCGAATGTAGTTTATACAAAGCCTAATCCAGATGGGCGCACTGGAACACTGTTCGGAGGCAAACGCTTCTGGCTATCGCTGAATGTGCCCCAACGAGACAGGTTCAAAGAAGTCATCAAGGTAGGTTGCCGCGTAGCTCGCCAGATTTTCTTTGGCTAGAGTATTTTAGCTTTTAAGACTAATTTCATCATATGCAGCTGAATGGTGGTATTGTTGTTCTCCAAGAGAAAGACGCCGATATCAAGCTAGTGGATCACAGAAAACGTGAAATTCCGCTGGATACGTAAGTTACGGAGTACTTTTGTGGACCCTATGCATTTTGTGCTGAATATCAAACCCAGCTACTCCTACAAATATGTGGAAAAGTCCATCCTGAACGGTCGACTTGAGGACCTAGAAGCGCACAGAGCTGGCAAAAGGGAACGCCCAGTCGGCGCACACAACATACCCTCGAGGACCAGGAGAACAGCTTATACGCTCGAGGATGATCAGATCCTATGGGACTGGTTGCATCCGTATGAAAAGAGGGGCGACCAGGTTTCAGGCAACTTGATCTACCAGGAACTAGCTAAACAAGTAAGCACGCCATTACAGTGGGAGGGCATCATGTTAACCAGTTTTTCAGCATCCTCGACATACATTCCAATCATACCGCGATCGTTATTTGAAACACGTTCGTGGAAAGCCTCGTCCTGGTGGCCCTCCTAGAGAAGACCAACAACAACGCACAGCCGCAGAAGGCGAAAGCGCGCCAGTGCCCGAGTCACAACGAGGAGATTCTCAACCGCTACCTGCTGTCCAAAGTGCTCAATCCAACCCCATTCCACGGACTCCAGAGCCTTCTGTGCAGAGAAACGCATCTTCTCATGTACCGAATCAGCCATCCCCAGCTGAAGCTGGTCCTTCTGAAACAACGGAGCTGGTCAGACAGCCTGCACGAAGCGATCTGAAAGCCATCAAGCGCAAGCGGCTCTCCAATGAAGAATTCCCTCCAGCTGTACTGAAGTTTGGCACGGATAGTAATCCGGCAAAGCGCAGACGACATGCGACAGAAAGCGATCCGTCTACACCCGGTCAGTTTAATGATGTCTCTACGACACAAACACAGAACGATCAAGCTCGACCTCCCGAGTCTATTCAATCCCAATCAAAGAGTACGTCGCAACTCGAAGAGGAAGAGAATTTTGCGGCCATAAATGAACTTCCTGCCCTTGGACCCGAAGACGATGAAGATGATGAAAACACTGATGAAGACGGTGACGGCGGAGGCGTTGAGGCCTGGATGGAGGAACACATACGCAATGGCAAAAGAGGCGAACATGTGATTATGGCTCTAGATTGCACTTCCATGAATGCAGAGTTGGCAGACCGTGTCCTCGTTTTGCTTAGTGCAGGCCACGGAATCCCGAACGATATGCCGGGGGTCTGGACGAAGGAAGAAGACGAGATTGTCCTGGGCTCTGAAACGCGGAAAATCCAAAGTTTGCTGCAAAAACATGGGTCTGATTTTTATAACGAGAGATTCAAGTACCTAGAAGAGCGCCAGAAAGCTCACGATATAGTCATGAGGGAATAACAATGATCGATCGGCTTGCATGTGTTTTTCGTTCAGAAGAATCGGAGAAATGAAATTCTACTAATATCTCGCCCAACTGCTGACCTTGAGCTATTTGGGAATGCACTGTTTATGGGTATAGAAAACGCTTGGTTGGTATTCCGTAAAGACGATAGAATGGCCGTATAGAAGCGCAAGCAGCACCATCGAATACAGGAAACGACAGTGGTAATGTTAAAATTACATATAAAGAAGATGAAAAAAAAAAAAAAAAAAAGAGGAAAAGAAAAGAAAAAGAAAATGTTCCCGGTAATCAAATAAAAGCTGGCACTCCAAAGATAAAACAATTCCTGTTCACATAACAACACAATACGCCCCCCATGGATCCTAGCAGCCCTTCGGCAGGGGCCTTGAAAAGGCGGTTTTCAAGGCTATTTAATTAGTAATTTCTTTAAAAGTGCTTGAAAATATTGTCAGCTAGTTTCCTTGTTTTGATAGGTTGGTGAAACATACAGATGTGCCTCGTAAAATTTCAACATCTAGTTGATTGTAAGCACAAGTTAATATATGTCAGAAAACTTATTCGACTAGAGATACGCTGACTCACCTTCATTGGCATTTTTTCATAGCATTGTTCAATTGCAATTTTGACTGATTTGCCATTTTTGAATTGTGCGTACGCATAGAGGTTTCCTTTCTGATCCGGCACTATCGTTTCGACCTTATCGACGTCTTTTTCCTCCCAATCATCTGGGCTAATGTCTCTTTCATCGTCACCAGGTGAGTCACGGGCGGCTTTCTTTAGTGAAGTCTCAGTGCCGTTTGTCCTGCCCCTGGGCTTCTTTGTTTTCTTTGGTCCCGGGGTTGATTTGGCTTCATTCATGGATTTTCGTTTTCTCCCTGGCGCTTGTTTTCCGGGTGGCCGTGGTCGGCCTCCGATTGAGGCAAAGTACTCTTCGACGACTTCTGTCGCGCCCTCCCTGTACGAACAAAAACTGTAAGCATGGCGGAGTTGGCATCGTCGATAGATAATCAATCATACAGCAATCCTTCCACAGGCTCCAGAGTCTGGTCTTCAGGAGCATCGTATCCCTTCCACTTGACATTCAACAACAAATTGCCCTGATGTTCGAGTCAGCTGGCTGGCCATTCATTCACTCTGCAGGTTCTGTTGGGATTGGACGCACGTTCTTCTTAAATTCATGGCCGACAATTTTTTCAACGACGTAGCTAGTATATCCATCATCAGTCATCAGTGCAGGCGATTCGAGAATTGCTGACATACACGTCCTCGTCCTCCTCGCTTTCGGAATCCTCGTCACCGCTCTGCTGTGTTTTTTTGTCGTACTCGAATGGAATTGAGCTACCAGTGGACTCGCCCCCGGAGGAGTCTTCGCGCTCTAAATAAAAACCCCAAGTCAGCGCCCATGCAAAAAGTTACTTCTAAATGCAAGCTACTGCAAAGCGCAAAGCAGATAGCCCTTGTGCCACTCACGAGGGCTCATGCCGGGTTCTGGCTGCTTGAACCGAGAGACAACGTTGCGTATGATATCCAATTTTGCTTCGAGGGGCGCCCGGGAGGTAGGCGCGAACTGGGTCGACTAGTTGAAGAACAAAATCGAAGACGCCCGCGGGGTGCGACAGCGCTGGGTACTCAGGAATAATGCTAACAGTCAATTCCGAAGCGCGCAAAACAAGTCGCGTGGAGAAGAAGCGGCGGTCGACCGTCGACCGCTAAGCCTATTACGGGAAGGAGCTCTCACTAGCCCGATCTGCACATCCCCATAAATCCAAAAAACTGTTTAGGCTCTTGTCGCTTGGGACGCCGCACTTGTCGACTACCAGGCATCGACGTGACTTTTGCTGGTTCTGTCAAAGCGCTTCTGTTGGAAGTTCGGTGAATTATATATTTTTCTTGTTTTTGCCCTTGTTGCGCTCCGGGTATTCTGCCCCCCTTAGCAGACTTCCTTCAAAATGGCAATGCGTATGTCCGCTGTACCCCTCACTCTAAACAACTATTGACTGATGTATCCCAGAACTCGATCTATCGCAAGGTGCGCCCATTTCAATCGACAAATTTTGATTCGTATATATCTTCGTGTACTGATATTGTTTTTTTCTTCAGCTTCGGTGATGAAAGATGAGCAGGGACGACCTTTCATCGTCGTGCGGGAGTACGTTTACTCGAAATCTTGAAGGTGCTACAGGCGACGGCTGACTGGGAAAAACAGTCAAGGAAAAAAGAAGAGACAACACGGTATCGATGCGGTCAAGTCACATATCGTTGCGGCGAAAACCGTGGCGAACATCGTCAAGACATCTCTGGTACAGAGTCCGACATCACATTGAGCGTGAATTGGTCTAACACCGCAACTTAGGGTCCCCGTGGGCTGGACAAGATCCTTATTTCCCCAGATGGCGATATTACCGTTACAAATGATGGAGCTACCATTTTGTCGCAGGTTTGTGGCGGCGTGCAACAAGAATTCTAGGACGAATTGCTGATGGCCGGCCCAGATGGAAATTTCGAACAACGTCGCTAAGCTTCTTGTTGAATTGTCAAAGTCTCAAGATGACGAGATTGGCGATGGAACAACTGGTGTCGTCGTACTGGCGGCTTCGCTTCTAGAGCAAGCATCTGAATTGATCGACAAAGGAATCCACCCTATCCGAATTGCCGACGGTTACGACCAAGCCTGCGAGATCGCCATTGCAGAACTCGACAAGATCAGTGATGCAATCCCATTTTCCAAAGAAGACACGGAAAACTTGACAAGGGTTGCAAAGACGAGTTTGGGTAGCAAAATGTACGTGGTATTGGCTGTTCACCCCTGGACTTTCTAACGGATAAAATAGCGTTTCGAAATCTCACGACCAATTCGCCAATATTGCCGTGGACGCTGTCCTGTCCGTTGCTGACCTGGACCGAAAAGATGTGGACTTTGAACTCATCAAGGTCGATGGCAAGGTTGGCGGTGCACTCGAGGATTCGATCTTGGTCAAGGGAGTCATTGTCGACAAGGATTTTTCACACCCCCAGATGCCTTCCGAGGTCCGCGACGCGAAGCTAGCCATCCTCACATGTCCGTTCGAGCCCCCAAAGCCCAAGACGAAGCACAAGCTTGATATCACATCCGTGGAAGAGTTCAAACGGTTACAGTCATACGAGAAAGACAAGTTCACAGAGATGATTCAACAGCTCAAAGATTCCGGCGCGAACCTCGTCATTTGCCAGTGGGGATTTGACGATGAGGCCAACCATTTGCTTCTACAGAACAAATTGCCGGCTGTTCGATGGGTCGGTGGCCCTGAGATTGAGTTGATTGCCATCGCGACAAACGGACGCATTGTTCCACGTTTCGAGGACCTGAACGAAGAAAAACTCGGAACAGCTGGACTTGTCCGAGAATTGACCTTTGGAACGACCCGGGAAAAGATGCTTGTCATTGAAGAGTGCGCCAACAGCCGTGCGGTCACAGTGTTTGTTCGCGGTAGCAACAAGATGGTACGCTTTCTTCTGTCTGTAGTAGCTCCGTTGTTAACGCTTGTTTCCTAGATCATCGATGAGGCCAAACGATCGCTGCACGACGCTCTTTGCGTTGTCCGTAATTTGGTCAGAGATAACCGTATCGTTTACGGTGGTGGTGCGGCGGAGATTGCGTGCTCCATTGCTGTCGAGGATGCTGCTGTCAAGGTTTGTCTCTTTGCTTCTATCGTTCTTATATTTGGTGCTTACTCCGCTTCAGAGCCCTGGCATTGAACAATATGCCATGCGTGCCTTTGCTGATGCTCTGGACGCTGTCCCGTTGACTCTCGCCGAGAACTCTGGCTTGAACCCGATTGAGACACTTGCGTCTATCAAGTCACGACAAGTCAAGGAGAAGAACAGCCGACTCGGTGTCGACTGCATGTTGTCGGGCAATAACGGTAATTTTTTTTTTTTTTTTTGGGGGGGGGGGGGGGGGGG
>CVMT01000001.1:4364867-4400044 GCA_000985935.1 Talaromyces islandicus | reverse complement strand
ATGCAGCCTGAACCTGCTGACAACTTGCGCTAGGCCTTTATAGGTAAAATACATTCGTCACGGTGTTTATGCCTCGCATTGGCCAATGGAGATATAAAAAATGTCTTTTTCAACAATTAAGCTGCCATTTGCGCTGACATCTCAAGCATCTCGTTCAGACGTTAATCTAATCGCTTGGCTATAAAACGAGCAAGCGCTCCTTGCTCGCTCATCTCTTCGCCTCGTTCATCTTCTTTCGCCTACTCTCAAAAATCACCATGTCAGACAAACCCCTTGTACTCGTCACTGGAGGAACTGGCTTCCTCGGCGTATGGATAATTGTGTACTTGTTTAGACAAGGTTACAATGTGCGCACAACAGTACGCTCACTGTCGCGCACCGACGAAATCAAGTGCCAGCTGCGCCAGGCAAAAATCAGCGAAGACCAAATATCGTCGTTGCAGGTGGTCCAGGCCGATCTGCTCAACGATGACGGATGGTTCGATGCCATGAAGGATGTCACGTTTGTTCAACACGTTGCCTCCCCTTTCCCACCGAACCTACCCAGTCATGAGAACGATCTCATCAAGCCGGCGCGCGATGGCACGTTGCGAGTCCTTCGTTTCGCTCGCGATGCGGGATCAGTCAGTAGGGTCGTGGTAACTAGCAGCTTTGCTGCGGTTGGGGCAGACTATCCTGAGGAACGCCGCAAGTTCGGACCCCCGTTCACCGAGAAGGACTGGACTGATACCGAGTCCAAAACTCTTGCTGCTTACCCCAAATCCAAAACTCTCGCAGAGCGGGCTGCGTGGGATTTTGTTAAAAGAGAGGGTGGCAAGCTTGAGCTCTCGGTCGTCAACCCCGTTGGGATTTTCGGACCGGTTCTGGGGAAGAAAAACCTCAGTACCAGCGTGCACGGAGTCTCTGAACTCTTGGAAGGCAACCTCCCCGGTCTTCCCCGTTTAAGTCTGATGGTAGTTGATGTTCGCGACTGTGCTGATTTGCATATGCGCGCCATGACTGATCCCAAGGCTAATGGGGAGCGATTCATATGTATTGGTGAAGGCTGCATCTGGATAGAGGATGTAGCAAAGATATTGCGGGAGAACTTGGGCCAAAAAGCACGCAAGGTCCCCAAGTTTGTTCTACCCAATTTCCTAGTTCGCGCGGTTGCCATTTTCTTGCCGATTGCCCGTATTATTTTGAAAGATTTGGACGAAGAGCATAGAGCCAGCAACGAAAAAGCCAAGGAGGCTTTGGGATGGCAGTGGCAGTATAGCACTAAGGAGGCGATTATGGCATCAGCGAATAGTCTCATTGAGCTAGACGCTGTGAAGATTTGAAATGTTCTTTTTTTGGTTGTTATTATCGTAGTTTTCTGTACTTAATACCGTATATTAGTTGTGCCTAGAATCATAAATATTGTCCCTTTTTTTGACTTAAACAATACACACCATGGACGCCTCCATCCATAATACATTTACCATTCTAGTAACTAGTGGGATGGTGGCTTCACAAGCCACTTGAAAATTGGACAATACAAACAGTCATTTCTACGAGGCTTGTAGTATGGCAGAACTAAACAAGACCTAATGGTAGCCTGGCTGTCAAGTCTGACAAGGACTTTGATGGGCTTCTGTTTGTCGACATTGGTCCCAACGAGACACACCTCACCAAGGTCCTTGGTGACTTTGCTGGGCACTATATGCGACCCGACTTTATCCAACTTCTCGTCGATACTCGTCGCAAGGAGCTTATCACCGAAACTGATTCGAACGGCGCCTCGGCCTTGACAAGCCTCTTGATGACAAGAAGGCTGAGGAGACCCCCGAGGTGATTTAAGCTCCGGAGAGTGAACCCAGCTGAGCTCGTCTCTTCTTGTAAATAGGTACATGTAAAATAGATAAATTGACAAATACAAATTGAGATTTTTGGAGGAAACTCCGATAACATTTGAACCTGTATGTTATGTATATGTGGCCTTTCGCCGCGTCAAGTAAGTAATTTAACGACGTCTGAGCTGATTAAATGATCCTGAATGTATTACCCGGGTGTAAATACCGCGGACGACTCCCATAATCATGAACGTCAGACCAGGTGAAATAATCGCAGAGAAACGGCTTCGACTTGTCATCTCCCAAAGAGGTTGACTGTTCATCGATTGGCTTAAGCCCGCGAACCACACGATTCATATCGTGCCTCTTCTTGTTCCAGGGCCATACCCTGTTGAACTGGTATATCCAGTGGTAATGATCGAACACTCATATCCCCTGGTCATGGTCCACTTTTAGCAACACCATCTCATTTACAACAACCTCTTCGTCTCCATCATCGATGAACGTCCGCTCCACTGTCATTTTGGAACCTTCAATATCGAAGTCTTCTCGTATTGCGATGGATCTTCGTTGGTCCACGGCCCATTACGCCTATCTAACTCTTGTGGTTGTTCTCGCGTATTCCATGGCCCAAACAGAGTCTTGCAGCCAAGATCCTCCTCGAGTACTTCTGCTAGCTGGTCCCCGTCACAGAGATCGGCGAGCGATACTGTGTAGCTAGCCCTATTTAGATTCTACTACTTCACGGCCGGTATGCAATACGACTCACCAATACTGTCAATACTCTGGACGAGCACTTCTAGTTTATCTAGATGATATATCATGGCTGCCCGTTTCTTCCATAGCTTAGAGATGCCGTCACAAAGTGTCTAAAAACTGGTTCAACATGTTGTCTTGTGACTGCAGGTTGCGAAAGAAAACTGAACGCGGGGACATTCACCCAAGAGAATTATGATTCAAAAATTAAGGATATCCTTGACGGAATCGTGGAGAATCTGAAAAATGTGAGTTGCCAACTGACCGGGAAACCCCTAACTTCCTGTATCTGCCAAACTTCTGGACTAATGTGAGCCACCAGAGTTGTAAGAATGTCACTTTCAACAAGGTCTATCGGGAGCTGGAGATGGAGGATAAAGGCATTAGTGCCTGGACGGATGAGGATTTGAAGGAAGACGAACTCAGAAGTCGTGGGGAGGATGGAGATATTCGACAGTTTCTGTCCCATAAGGCAGAGAAAAGAAGTGCGTTGAGAACACAGATCAATATGAGGAGAGTTATGAGGAGAGTGATGAGGATCTTGAAGTGACAGGGTATGGAGGTGATGACGACAGCAGCGAGGATGACAGAGTAAGTGGTGACTCCGATGACTCTGACTAACCCAAGTACTAACAAAGCGAAAAAATGCCATACGCTTGCAGCTGTTTATACTATACGATCTAGCTTGGCGTCGCGTTTGTGAAATCATAGCAACGAAATTTTCGGGGCGAATACATTGCTAGGATGCAGGATTCCATCTCATGACCTGGACTGTTACGTCGCTTTTATATAAACCCAGATATCACTCGGGATGAATATTATTCCTTATTCGTTCATTTTATATTGTTTTGCTTTTTTCATTGCGAGTGATAGCGAAACAAGGATAGTCTGTACCTGGATGGTCTGGACGAAACGCCCATGATATCAAAACCGCTTTTGCCACTATTTTTATACTATGCTTCAAGTTACGTACAGGGTATGTAATCTTCGGATTTCTGCAATTACCAGTTAAGAATTTGAGACTAGCATGAGACTTTCGTATCAGTTCAAATGACAGTACACAATGTATGTTAACGTGTTTTCAAATTTTGCCAGAGATACCAGTTGACAAGCTTTTTGTATCACTTGGCATTCAAATGTTCGGAAATCGTAGATATTCATTGACGGAGATCCACTCTCATACATGTGAACATACAACATTACCATCAATTGATATTGAATGGTGTAGAAGAAATAAAAGTCAACGTGTGTACTAATTATATATACATTGACATCAATTGTACTGCCAGTCTTGATTCTGAACATTTGAAAGTTACGTTCTTAATTTCACATTTGAAATGTTGGATAGAAGTCAATGATAATGTGTAGACACAGAGTGCCTGCTCTTGATCATCTCCCTCAACTCGACTAGTTCTCTCTTCCTTCGGAGACACCAGTTGACGTCCACTCATTTAGCCTCTCGCACGTCCTTTCCTGCTGCAATCCCGACTCGGTGAGACAGTGCTTATCGTCGACTTTTGCGATTCTGGCGAGGACGAATAGCATAGATGCCGCGGTTTTGCTCTAATGGTCGGTGGTCATCGTTATTTATCGTAGGGGAATAATCGATGATCAAGCTCGGCGAGGGACAGCTCCTCAATCTCTGCGCGACGAGCCTCTATTTCTTCACCACTATCGTCCACCTCATCTTCATCCTCATGATAATCTGACTAAGCTGAGTCAGGTTATATTCTGACGGCAAGAGACAATCCTCAAACAAGTGCCCTAGGAGATCTTTAAGAAACGTCTCGGCCGTGGTCACAAACTAACTCATGTCCAACGATAATAAAACTCGTCGCCATGTACCACCATTTCCACAGATAAAATAATACTCGTCCGCTGGCATCCTGCTATACGCAGTACATTTGACCTCCACGGGTAGAGCCTCATACTCACCCTTGGTATAGTTGATATGTAACGTGTTGGACTGCGTCGATTACTTGGTCTGTTTTGCCGCGTTGACGCCATTCCAGACCCCTCTTGGGACTGAGGGATTATTAGAACATATATGTAAAAGAACCGGTATTGAAGCCGAAAGGATTGCATCTACGTACATGTAGTGTCATTATGCTCGAGCTTCTTGCCGAATTGGGTTAATGTGAGCGTTAAACGAACAGTGTTTTGGACTAGTGGATTAAAGTTGTGAGATTTGCAGATGTCATTGATGAAGGGGGAATTTCCATTTATTGATATCGAGTGCACAGGATTGCGACATATTGGTGTTTTCAAAACACATAGTATACTTTGAAAGTTGCCATTACTGGGTACATGTGTATAGCACAGTGGAGCATTGGATTAACATGCCGATACATACACATATTTGTAACTGCTTAATTATGCTAATTATGGTAATAAATTCAATTATTTCGGGTGTTTTTACATTGCATGTGGACAATAGGGCTACGTGAAAATGTCAACTGCGCTGGAAATACCCAATGAGAAAGCAGCCATTGCAACCCTGTTCGTCACGGATTAATATAATTAACTATTTTACCATCTCCGTTGTTCACGTGCAGATACAGAAAAGTAATGCAATATCCTCAGTCTATCTATGTACTCCGTAGCTAACAGCGATATCCCATCGTCCAGCCCATCCGGTCCAGATTACAAGCTTACTTTCAAATGGGACAAATCAGGCTTGACATTCATTTACCAAATTGGTATATGTGCATGTAAAAAAACACAATATTTGGAAAGCAAGTCTTCTGCACGATTATAAAAAATCGGCCTGGCCTTGAGAGGCTGGTCTGATAGCACTTGTGCGCGGGTTGGGTTGCACAAGTCCGTTAGGGCGGCTGGCCAAAGTCAGGTACCACTGCTTGATTGGACCAGGCAAGTTTAAGATCGGCTAGAATTAGAGAGAAAGTACGTACTGTGATGAAAGGACGGTTTAGTTATTCGTAATTAACGATTACAGAGGCAGTGTAGACCCAAATGCATGTGAACATGCCTGACGATGTGTTCGGGTCGGAGTTGTCGACGTGTTGACAAACCAAGATATACAGTCTTTCAGATTGCCAATTGATTGATCAATTTAATAATAATGATTTAAAAAAAAAAGGCAATCTTTTACGGAGTATTCAATTCAGTCTCGGTATTCAACTGTATCTGAAATAGATAATACGCCTGTGTACTGTACCTTTCTCCATAACTAGCAAGTAATTATTAGTTAATACTTCCAAGCCTCAGAACTATGCCTGCTATTATTATTACTATTGAGTTGCATGGTTACCTTCTAAAGCATAGACTAGACCTGTACGCAGGTACAACTCGCAGCTGTGGATCTCCCTCCCAGCCATGCACCAGGGTGCACCCGTGCATACCCAGAGAACTGGGAATATGAGAGGCTCAAGCGATTTGGAATTCGAATCAAGGGGCTTAGCTATCCGTACTAGGAAAACAATACATACTGGGGATTGATAAGTTTGATAGTAAATCTACGGATCAATGGATCAAGGTACGGATCCGTGGTAAAGAGCAAACAAAAAAAATGTGATAGATGATACTTGCCATAAAACATGCGAGAGGAATACAGGGGGGTGTGTTACGGAGTACTACTAGTATATAGGCTAAGAAAAGGGTATGTTACATGTACATTATGTAGCTTTAGGCATATTTGCAAGGGTAAACTTGATGCTTTGAAATCCAATGAATACGTTAGTCACCGCTCAGAAAGCCATGATTGGGAAACAGCGCAACTGACTCATAGCAATCGCAAAACCTTGATTATCGGGTGCCACGGAGCTCAGAATACAAAACCCCAGGTTTGAATCCGCCCTGCGCGAGCCTATCGGGACCCGGTTTATCGAGCCCATCGCTGCAAGATGATGACGACGATGACAATGATATGCACAAGTTCCTAATTTAAGGAATGCTAATAAAGCCGTACATACACACGTACTTTTAGTAGCAGAGTACTCCATGTAGACGAGTACATAACTAGTACGTGTTGCCCCAAAACTATAAAAAAAGCGGACTACTACTAGTGAACGGAAGGCTTCCCGCGCATCCGGGGCTCCAGTCCCTTGCGTTAGACAAGACGGGGAAGTCTTTCCTTTCCTTTCTACCGGGATTATTTTTTTTTTTTTGTTTTTGTGATTGCTTCCTAAAAGGCTAAAGTATGTGGCAAGATGATGTTGTTTCCTGTGCGGCGTGTCACCTGTGTATGTACTATCATACTACATGTAGGTATTTTCGATAAAGCAACCCTGGCCTAGATCAACAACATGTAACCATATTATAATCCTTCAAGTGGTATGGTCCTGGTAAAAACTCAGGCAAGATAAAAAAAAAATTCTTTGTTTTTGTTTTGTTTTCTTGTTTTTTTTTTTTTATTTTTATTTTTATTTTTATTTTTAATTTTTGGGCTGGGCTGGGCCATTGGTCAACAACTAGTTAACTGTTTGATCACGACAAAGAAACATCCATAATTAATACTTATTTCCTAATTCGGGCAAAATCTTGGACTCAGATTGAAACCGACAAAACATGTTACCTATTATTGCACAAAAAAAAGGGCAAGGCTTAAAAACCATGATCGATTTATTGATATTGAATCATGGTTCACTTTTAGAACAAGCAAGCTGACAGTCTGCTGGGCCTGGTGGAATGTGATGGATCGACATTCTTTATTTTCTGGATAAACTCCCAGTCCCGCTATGACCTACCCCCTTGAATACACAAAGCACAGACAAGGGCGCGATCTAGAACGACGGCGATAGATGGTCATGTTTAGATTTTCGATCGATAGATGGGTTTGGCCATCAAAGGGGCTGTTTTGGCTGTTTTGTTGTTGCTGGGACAGTAGTACTAGTCGATGGGACCGGGCGATAAGTTGATTGACAGGTTCCAAAGAATTGAAACCCAGCTGTTTGTACGAAGTAATTAATTCTAAACGTACGTATTTGTACTTTACCAACATTGAAAGATGTTATTCTACTTGTACCACTTGCACAACTCGACATGTAATTTGTAGAACCGGTGGCTGCCTGGGGCAGAAGACAAGACGAATTACTCTCGTCAGCCCCGTGACTTGGGATTTTTGAAGTTCTCCGTGAAACGATGGCGCTGTCAACAATCCGACGTGGCTTTTTGCGATTTACTCCTTCGGGCGGGCGTGTTTGATTTTATTAGTATTCAACAAAATGAATTGATCATCTGACTGGATTTGTGTGAGAGTAATTTAATATTGTTGTTGACTGTATTTTCCTTCATGCATACATTAATACACATACATTGATACAAACATACATACAGGGCCGTCTTACCGGGCGAATCAATAATTGGGTACATCAATGACATGTCGCTATCACCAACATTTGAAAAGGATCTTGGTCAGGTGAAAGCCTTGTGCTCCGTGTTAGGACTTCGATTGGCCAGAATTGGGGATATTCGCGGGGGCGTGATTAGCTAGGCAGAAACAAGATTGGAAATGCGCTGTCCTATCAATTCAAGTGCTAGTATTTATTTTTATTTTTATTTTTATTTTTTATCTCTATATTTTCGCTTGTGTTTCATGTTGCATC
This sequence comes from Talaromyces islandicus, assembly GCA_000985935.1. Classification (NCBI taxonomy): domain Eukaryota; kingdom Fungi; phylum Ascomycota; class Eurotiomycetes; order Eurotiales; family Trichocomaceae; genus Talaromyces; species Talaromyces islandicus. The sequence goes on along the minus strand of CVMT01000001.1, from coordinate 4,391,910 downwards.
ACGAGTGATGTCTCAATGAAGATCAGGGCTATTGGCGCATTGGATTGGACTGATGACCACTGTTCGGGGCCTCAACATGAGATGAGGCAGCCTGTCATTATTATTGCAATGCCCATTTCATCTCATCACAATCACAGTCATCCAGGCATGCCAGGCTAATGCAGGCGCAGTCAAAATTCAGTCTTTGGCCTTTTCGTCGCTGGTGTTCCCGTGATCTTGCCACAAAACTACTATTACAGAGGGCTCTTTCTCAGCACGCCACGTATGCGGGCAGGATTGTCAGTCTATGTCACGAGGATGCGCCACAATACTGTACTATCCACCCTGACTATGACCGACGCCTTCTTTTTTTTTCTTTTCTTTTTTTTTTTTTTGGAACAATTTCGTTTGTACTCCATTATCATGACTATTGTTTTATTTTCCCCGTCCATGTGCCTATCCAAGGCCATGGGACCATAGCAATGTGTTGTCAAGCACTCCGTATGAGCAGAGTGCAAGGTCGCGCCGACAGAGGAGCGAGATAGTTAACCAATACTATAATACTAGTACGTAGTAGTGAAACAGCAAGGCTGTAACCCTGGCAAAAAACGGCGTCAGTCAGTTGGTTTGCCATGTGCGAGCTGTCACTGCGACTATTTTACTATTAGTACGATTGTACTGTAGTCTGATCCACTTGGTTCAGCGGTGAGCTATCAAAGCCACACAAGATTCATGCAAATATTCACTGCCACGGACAACTGGCAGGCAAGTGACAATGGCAAAAGTACGCAGGACAAGTGATGAAAAATACGTGGTAGTGAATAATGCGAGGGAAAAAGCAAAAAGCTCGGGGGGGATTGGACAAGCAAACAAACAAACAAAAAAAAAAAAATACTCCGTGGAAGGATATCATCGGGGCTTGACGATCGTTGCAGCTGGGCTTCACCCCGTCAAGTGGTAGTTTGGCTTAGCTGCAGCCCTAGATCTGACATTTTTGCTTAATCCTTTTTGTTGCAGATGATTTGAGTATGTAGTTTTATTATTATTTTTTTTCTAATTCGTTGGTGATATGTATTTCAGTAGTATTTACAGAGTACTATCAACTATAGGCTATTCTACCAGTACAGTATTTTATGCTGCATGTCAGTGCGGGGAAGGCCGACCAGATGAAGACACAGGAATTTTCGACTATCCGGAAAACTGTCCTCATGTCAAAAAGTAGTAAATTCTTATTCTACCTGATTCTACAATATAATTACATTGTATACATACGTAGTAACATGTGTATTCAATTGAAGAGCCGAGGCTGCCAAGACTCTGCAAGTCACGAGGCTGCGTGGATCCGAAGATTCCCAACTCCAAATCCCCTTTTGGCACGGGCGTTTCCGTTTCAGGCGTCCCCCGCACCCCGATTGGGACGCATTCGCTGGAATTTAATTTTGGTTTTAATTTTTAAACGTTCAGGTTCAGGATTCTTCAGGAGCGCAGCTGCATGTTGGACGTTTGAAACTAATTACATATCTGTATAGCACATTGATTTGCAGCCATCATTTGCAGCATTATGCATTATACACCGTACTAAGTACAGAGTAATACCAGGGCCCAGTACGGTAATAGAGTTGCAGCGCCAATTCCGAATCCGGTTAGGGCAGCGATGACTAAGACGTGGTCACGGGAAGCAAAACTATCTCCTGTGCCGGAAACAGGCCGGAGGATTGCCGGCGGCGTTGCCGATAATTATTGTCGTTTTATGGTTCTCTGGCTACTATTTACGTATTTAGTATGTATTGACAATGCATTTCCCTCTTGCCTCCCAGCCGAGCCATGGAAACGGCACAGCCCATACCCCTTTCCGTGTCGTCCTCGGTATCCCGTGACTGGATAGTACTAGAGTAGGCTGTGTCAGCGGCGCCCCCGCCTCACTCCTTTAACGGTTTAACCGCCCGGAATAACACGCCGCTGATTCGTTCCCGTGCAGCGCGCGCTATCCGCATCGGCGGGTCGGGGAACTTGCGTAGCGCAGCCGCCGGCTATGTTATTGTATGCGATCATGTGCCTGTCTGCTGGAGCCTACGGTAGACTTTGATAGTATCATATTATTTCATGTTATTATGGTAAAACCTGGCTTTTGCCAGACCGTAGTTTTTGTATTAGTCAAAGTAAAATAAATTACATCGTTGATTTACTCTGTATGTACTCGGAGCAACTCCGATGGACGACATCCCGATTCATTATTCCTTGCTAAAGATTCCACCGTCCCAGGCCCAAGGATCCGGACTGCCCAATCGAACGACTAATTTAATATTAAAGCGTATTAATATTAATTAATTGGGAAAATATCATTTTTTTTAAAAAAAAAAAAAAGAAAAAAAAAGGCTGGGGTAGCACTTTCCGTAGCGCTCGCGGCTCGGGAAAATTAGGGCCGACAGGCCTTTTCTGTTCACCGCTTTGTTATTTAGCCTCATTAATAACACATACGTATTACGGCGATTTGTTTCCATTGATATGGATCTGACGCAGCCTCAAGCTGAAACCCGGGGTAGACAACGAGCATAATGGCCAGAGAAATATATTAATATGTATACGTACTCCGTAATACGTTCGCATCAATTCGTCTACTTGTTTTTTTTTTTTTTTTTCCTTTGTATTTACCAGATACATCCCCCAATAGAAAGAAAGAGACGATCGCGCCCCTTCGACGTTGTTTGTCCTCCGCATTGTTGTCAGCGTTACGGGGTAAACTCCGGGGGAATTGTTATGTATGATGGCTATTTGTGGTGTTTCCTCTGTTGGCTCTTATTTTATCCTTTGCCTAAACTTAACATTGGAGTCATCTGCACATGTTCCGGCAAAAGATTTGTCCTGGTGAGCGATTTCTTTACCTGTCAAGGAACTCGTCAACAAGCGGAGTGGCGGAAAAATCCAAAACAGTAATAGCCGGCGGCAAAAAATGAAAAACGAAAAAAAGAAAAGAAGCAAAAACAGTCACCTGACTGCGTTGAAAGTCTAACCTAACCCGTTTGCGGCTTCCACGGGGCTTCTAGAACAAACAATGCCCCGCCGTTGTTTGTTTGTGTTCTGAAACATTTCCTCCGACAAAATAATAGCAATAAAAATGATAAAATACTATACTATAAAAATACTATAAAAATACTATAAAAATACTATAAAAATACTATAAAAATACTATAAAAATACTATAAAAATACTATAAAAATAATGGATTTATCGTGAATTTTCAGGTCATCCGACTCCAGCACAGCAGAGTCATAACAGTGCCAACGCATCGATCCTGCAGCAGCAGCGCAAGTCCCGAGGAGCGACCACATGCGGAGACGATCAGGTGTGTATGAAAAAATAATTGCGTACTTCATTACTCTCCGTACTGTCGGTGAAGAGCAAAACGGGTAATTTCGCGTATGGGCTCGTATGAGGGGCGAACGCGTTTTGTGTTACGGTACGGCAGTATCCTTACAGGGGTACCGTACATGTTTTGTGCGGTACTGGGTCCACCCGGGGTGTGTCTGGCAAAGGGAGACTGCCCGCTCCCTCGGTACGGGCGGTGGGCTGGAGGGCGCCCGCTAACCCAGGGCTAGCGACCGGTACCCACCCCGGCTCTGCGGTGGCTCTTGCCTCCGGCACACCCTGGCCTTCGTTCCTTCCTTTCCCCCCTCATCAGCCGAACTGCTAGTCAAGCAACAAAACCAACCGCTTACCCGCGCCCACTCATTCTTCCTCCTCCTCCACACCCCCCCCCGTTTGTCTCTCTGTCTCTGTCACTCTCACCTATCTTCTCTCTTCCTCCTCCTTCCTATCTACCTCTCCCTCGTCCTCCCTCCCATTCCGCCCAATCCCACATACCTCTCGTCGATCTCCCCCGAAACAGCCTGCACTCGCTGCCGGGAGCATCTCACATTCCCTGCCGATCTCGTCGCACTCGGGCCACCGCTAAATCCCCATTTCTTGGTCTTCTCAACCCGATCAGAGAGAGCCTGTGGCAAATCGCTGAGGAAATTCGGAAAGAAAAAAGAAGAATAGAGAAAGGAAAAGAAGGAGAAATCGACAATTGCGCTGAACTGCTTGTTTGGGTGTGTCTTGCTGTTGCACAACAACCAGACAGGAACCATCTTCTCCGTGTACCACCCAGCCCAGGAACATTTGTGTGCCTAGCTCGCTTCTAGAAGAAAAAAGAAACGACAAAACGACGTCAACGAAACATTGAAAGAAACCGAACGACATAAAAACGAACGTGAAGATCCTCCGCCAGAAGGTGTCTTTCCTCCTTCGTCAACGCCGTTCGAACACGCTTGGGAACCACGGCGACCCCAACCTTCATGTCTAGCTTTCCAGATAAATTTCACTCCCGTGCAGCCGCGACCATGCCTAAGTTCTCAACTCCCGTCTTGACCGTCGACCCGGCCAAGATGCAAAAGGTCGACACGGCAAACACACAGAGTCTGCACGGGATGTGGTTAGGTGGGTCTTCCAACTAACCAGCTCTCTGCCTTGTTTCCCGTGTAACTAACCTTGCAACAGTTTTCTCAAAATGCGCAGATTATATGGAAGAAGGCCGCCGTTTAGAGAATCTCACCTGGCGCCTGTGGACGCGTGAGACATTTTGCGTCGAGCCCGCCAGCTCCAACGACACCTCCGCCATCCCGCTACTCCGCGCCGAATCAACAGAAGTCCCTTCATTGTCCGCCAGTGTTGACTCTGTCGCCTCTGTGGACGCAGACCGCATAGAGTCGCATATTAAACCGCGCCCGGTCGACTTGAAACCAACCGTCGTCGGCGAAGACGTGTTGATGTCCGGAAAGGAAAAGCACATTACCTCTTCCGACCTCGAACGCATGGTTCTCAGCATAAAGGAGCGAAAAGCCCTAGAACCTTTGCCTGCTCCTGCTCCTACGCCTATCAGCCCTCAGGTCCTCGATGTCACACCTCGCGCTTCGTCGCCGCCCAGTGATACCCCGGAACCTACCAGCACGTACCCGCTTCGTCAGGCCATCCAGTCGGCCGAATCCTGCTCAACCACCGCCCCCGAAGGCAATGAAAGCGACCATCCGCCCTCGAATGAATCGGACACCAGCGTTTCCTCGTCCGGTGTTCTCCCCGCCAAACCACCTCTCACCAAGACCCCTAGTATCGTCCGAGGCTTCTCGCCTTCTCAGATTTCATCATCTTACCGGTCAACCAATCATCTTGCAGTAGATCAAAACCAAGTTTCCAAGACGCAGCTGCAACAAAAGACTACGCCGACTAAGCGAAAAGGTGGCATGTTCACTCTCGGAGGATCGTCCGGCGACGACGAGAGCTCGTTTGAAGAGCGCATGACTCCCAACGCCCACCGCAGCTCGCTCTCAGAAGAGCTGAGCCGGCCGGGCGTTCGTACTGCCACTGCCAATGCCACTGCCGCTGCCAACGCTTCCGCAAACCCCCCTTCCACCACCACCGCCAACAACAATGCTACAAAGAAAGTCGCATCCTTCAGAGACATTGTCGAGTCGCGGACAATAAAACCTATTACCGAAGGTATTTATGAAGATGAAGATGCTATAGCTACAGACGAAGAAGACGTGCCATCGGAAAGCGCGATTGAAGACGAAGATGATGAGGACTGGGAAGACTCTGTTAGCGAGAGTGGGCAGTCGAGTGTGGACGAACGGGAACTCTTCCAACGAGTCGATTCGCGACCGAATCTCGTGTCGAGACCGTCTCTGCTCACAATGATGATGCACCAGCCAGCCAAGATGGGTATGCCCACGCGGTCGACACCTGCTCTACAACGCTCTCGAATAACACCCCCTAATGGTCCATCTTCCGGTGCTTCTCCTGATGACGGGGACAACCTCACGATGCGCGGACCCGATGTACCTCGGTCTAAACCAATCATTGTCAAGCCAACAGCCCAGCCATCGGGTGCACACTCTCCTCGCACGACGCGCCGCAACATGTTGGCGACCGAATTGACCGAATCTCTCCGACGGCATCTCCTGTGGGAGCGACAACAAAAGAGCACAACGGTGAACGCGTTTTTCAAGCGCCGCCACACTACACATGACATGGCCAACCTGAAAGAGTATCCGGGACCGAACACTGGAAGCAGCGGAGGCAAGGGCGATGGCTCCAAGAACAGTTCGTGGAATAATTATAATGACTACGGACCTTGGGAATACCACGTCAAGGGATGGTGATTGACACTACCCTCTGTACAATTTTATTACTGATGATTTGGTTTGCATTTGCACGGCGTTAATCTTTTGCAAGGCCTGCCTTACACTTTGCATTGCGTGGTCGGCTGTTTGAACCTTTTTTCTTTCTCTTTTTTTAACCCTCCTGTATCATTCTACTGTACTGTTGTGGATATCATGCTGAGTAGACAAGCATGATTTGATGCGACTACTGCATGGAGGGACATATGTTAAAAAGCTTGCTGTCATTAATAGTTATGATGGTACGCTTTACGGCCTTGATGTTGACATCCTTTGATTGATACCACTATGTTTGTTTAGCAGCCGGAGCGATCCGGCTGGCTTGTTACACTATGATTAAGAATAAAAGTGATAATTGGATCATTCTGATTGTATAATTTTTATTTTATTATTATCTAATATTGGAGGTAGAGCGCTTGTCGCGGGAATATCGTTACTAGGTAGTTGTAACTCAAGTCGCCCGGTCTAGATTATTCCATTTTCTAGTGGCACTTGCAGGAGCACTAATTCAGCCATTTCAATCTCGTATTGCGTTTAACACAAGAAAGCAGTATCGACTGTATTTATTTAATTCGCATTCCCTTTCTCTTTTTTTTCCCCCAAAGTTGAGTTTGTACGTAAGCTCAGCTTGCACTGGACATTCATTATCCGTGCTGTTTCCTGAAAAGGAAAGAACGTGTATGTGTTGTCACCGGGTGGTGGTCAGATCGACTTGAAACCAAAGAAATAAAAGAAAAGAAGAAAATAAAACCTTGTAATTCGTAATGATAAAGAAAAACGTGCTCTTTTTAATAAAATGTCGTCATTTAATTATCCTCACTAGTTCAACTCGTAGGTAAACTATAATCCATGATAAGACTTTTGGAACCCGTTGAAATAACTGGATTGGGAAGGTCGGCGTCCTCCGCGTCCCACCCCCCCTTTTCTTTAGTGTCATCAGCACGTGGGTGATGTAGGGTTTGCGCGTTGAGCACCTGAGATTAATGGATTATTGACGGAATACATAGTTACATGTATTAATTTAATTAATATTTCGGCCCGACATTTCAATGTTTATGTATGTAGTATGTAAAGTTACACTTGTATGAAAACAACATGAACATTCAGCTATGTTTATCCTTTCCTATGAGAAGGGTGACTTGCGTGTGTTGGCAAGGTGGTTGTCACGAGGAATAAAAGGGTTTTAAATTATTTATTTGATTGGTGTAGGGGAAACGCGGGGGCTGGTATTGATATGCAACTTCGGCAGGCTGCAGCTGCAGCATATTCCCATGGGGGCCGTGAATGCTGGGCCGTTTTTTGTCACTGCACATTAGTACAGAGTACGCAGGCTGACATGGGGGTGGTGTGGATGACATTTGCGTTGGATTTTTTTTTTTTTTTTTTTGGTTGAAATTTCCAAATATTCTATAGAGTATTTGATGTACTCCGTACATATGACAGATATGTAATCGGCCCGCGAAGCCGTAATGTAACAACTACAAGGGATCATTGTTGAATCATAATTGCTCGTGGTCTCGAAGGGGCGATTTACACACTTCAAACGCAGTATTTTTTCCAAGGTATATTGTTCCGGCTGTGGTCCATGGAATGAGGAGTATTATAATTACCAAAAGACAGATAGATACTTGTACTCGTAATTGCCAAACTTAATCATCCTCCCAATTCTTCTCCCCCTTGTTATCCTTTCCATCTTTGGTAGGTTTGAAAGTTCCTCCTCCTGCCTTATCGAAATTGAACCCGGCATGTTTGTTACCCTTCTTGTTATTACTACCGGTAGTGGCTCCTTTGAAAGCACCGAAAGAGTTGGTATATTTTTTACCATCGCTGTCTTCAGAAGCAAAACTGAAAGTATTAGGGTCTTCTTTACTCCCGTTGGTCGCCTTGTTAGCGTTTTGGTCGGATTCAGCAGTGGCCTTTTTACCATTGATGCCTCCAGCCCCGAAACCGAGGCCTTCTTTGGTCCCATTCGTGGTATTAGAATGGTCAGTAGCTTTTTTGTCATTCGTAGGTTTGGTCTTTTTATCTGCATTGGTATTGCTGCCCTTCTTGGTGTCTGCGGCACCGAAACTAGAGGAATTGGTAGTCTTATTAGTGTCCTCATCAGCCCTGGAAATAGCCTTTTTACAATCGGTAGGCTTGGCTTTTTTGTCTGGATTTGTATTACCACTCTCTTTGATGTCCGCGGTACCAAAACTGAAGGAACTGGCAGCTTCTTCACCATAGGTTGCCTTGCTGGTGTCCTCATTAGCATAGACAACAGTCTTTTTAGCATTGGTAAGCTTAGGGGGTTTTTTATTTGGATTGGAATTGTTGCCCTTTGTATCATTAGCAGCCTTGAACGCACCATCCTGGGGATCCTCGAGAGAACTGGTACTCTGTTTATTACTATTGACAGTCTTCTTCTCGGAATCCTCGCCCAGATTAGCACTGTAATGATGCGTCCCCTCGCAATCCGTAATCTGGAGGCTGGGCAGCCCATCTGGCTGCGAAAAGACGCCAATCGAAAACAGACAATTCGCTTGCTCGCCATGTTGAACCACAAACGAGCCCTGCGTGATTTCGCCTTCCCATCTCAGATTATTCTGATCAGCGCACACCAGTAGATCCATCAAGAAATGAAAACGGTGCACATTAACCATGGACCCCATCTTGTTCGCATCAAAGTCATTGTAAATCCCCTTGATCAAAAACAACCGGCCCGGATCTGACGAACCGCCCATATCGTAATGCTCGAGAGCTGCACGAACATCCATAATTTCCGCCCTGATTTCTTTTCGTGTCCAGTTGGGATGGATATTGACCAGCATGGAGTATTCGGTTGTGATCACCACAATGAAATTACTGCCCGTGCAGATTCTTGCTTGCATGCTGCCGAGAAGATCGTTTTCTTCGATCATTGTTTCGCCAGGGTTCATAATGATTCGAGACTTGTCGCTGTCGCCCCGTTTGAGTGTCTTTTGTGCGGATATGTGGCCGTGACTTCGGGGTGCTTGTCTGAAGGGCCGTGGGGGAGCACCAATATCGGCTTTTTTCCAATCATACTATAATAGTTTTTTTTTTCTCGTTAGTTTTCCTTGATATATTTAAAGAACATGGCTAAGTACCTCGTAGTTCCCACTTATCAACAAGTCTGTTTCTGAATATCCTTTCCTTTTTGCATGTCTACCAGCCCTTCTAGGCTCTTCATCACCACCTTCGTCACGCTCCTCGTGAGCCGTAAGAGTCCTATGTCCCCTATGCCTCCTATAACCCTCACGCCGCTCATTTTGGCCCAATTTTGTACTCCAGATATCAAAAAGTTTTATCTTGGGCTGCTCAACAGCGCTCCTCCTACTGCGATTCTCATGACGTCTTTCAGGGGTTTCTCGCGTCTCGCAGATTTCAGCGTGATTTTCTTGTTTTTGCTGCTGTTGTTTTCTGCCCATCTCACGACGACGCAGTGTATTCAATACCCAAATTTCGAAAAGGGTTTTGGGCCGTTGAATTGGCCTCCTCCCGCTTTTGCTATGGCTTCTTCCAGGGCTCTCATGGCTGCTCGTGTGACTGCTCTGTGTTTTGGATGTTAGAGGTTCTTCGTTGGATTCTGTGTCTGATAATGAGACTCGGAGCCTGCCCTTGGGCTATTTTATAGTTAAAAAATTAGATCACAAAGTCTGTTTTCCCCTCCGTTGAATAAAGATGCTATACACTCACAGATGAAACCGAACAGTCGTCAGACTTGTTGGATGGTTAGTTGGATAAAGTCCTATCATGTTTAAGAGACGGGTGTGCTTACATCTATGCTATCTTTATTTTGTTTATGATTCGGCATTTTTGGCAAATCTATTGACTTGTCTATGAGATGAGTCTACCTGGGCAGAGGCGCTGGCTCCTCGACTATAATGTGTCATTTTTGCCACGGCTAGATGACGGTACCGCACTCATATATAGCGGCAATTTTTTTATACCTTTTTGCTACATTCATAATAAAGGAAATCTATTGCTTCGCTGTTTGCGAAGGTGAATAGTATCAAAGTGGCGTGGGCTTGAAACAGTTCTTTATATATGACTCATTGTCCGATGGAACATGAAAGGGTTGATGATATGTTGAGATTCTGGTTTGGATGCACGGGTAAAACGTTCAAATAATCAGCCACGCAACCTCCCCCCTCCCTCTTTTTTTTCTTTTCTTTTCTTTTCTTTTTTTGTAATGGATGCTCAGACAAAAGGGCGAAACAGACCAACCGGCATCGAATAAATTTGGATTAGTTTTCTTAATTACGTACAAAGGTACCAGAGTTAGTAGCAAATGGTCAAAAAATAATAATAATAATTAACAAATAAACGAGTATTGTAGTAAAAATGTCGACAGAGTCCATAAAGCTGGCGGCAGGTCTGGGCAAGGTCACGCCCCGGCGGTTGCCCTAAATTCTTCGACCACAAGGCTGAGCCTTCCTAATCAGGAAATAAATGTTGCCCCATCCCAGAACATTCTTCCCAAAATAGTTGAAGCCCAGTCACATTTCCTCTTTTTCGTTTTGTTCCATATCAAATAACCAGTTACGTATTATTATAGGAGAACTATAAGAATAGAACTATGTAACAATACCCCCGCTACTAAAAGATATCATCATTTGCAGCTCTCTAAACTTAATCATAGAGTGATTAAAATTATTCTTATTTTAAGAGTACTTAGTTCGTTAATCAGTCATAACGGGATACCGTTAGGTTTGTCCAACTCTCGCTAGTAAGATTTACCCATAGCCTTGATAGACTTTGTCACAAATCCTTCCTCGTCCGGCCAATCTGTAACTCGCAGCACCCATCTCCGTCGCTTCTTCATGTATTGCAAGTCTTATACATTCCCATTCTGTCCATGTAACACGGCCAGTTACATGATATGATAGGAGATCCACCAGAATTGGAATGTGTAACACTTGGAGTACTCTCTCTTTGTTGGGGCATTGTAGCAAGTTTCTTTACGAAAAAGAAAAAAGCCTTTGCCGTACGGCTGAGTAAGATACTTGGCTGTACAAACGAGACTTTCCTCTTCTTATACGCTCACAAAGGTCGTAAGTTTGTAAATTCGTAAGGTTGCAAGATCTATACGATGTGTGCGATGTGTAAAAGACGGCAATGAAGATGAAGATGAGGATTATGGCGGTAAATATTGGCTCTTTGCTCCCATGATGACGATGCCAGTATAGTAAATATCCATCCAGTCATAGAAATTGCTAACGCGTATTTCTGGTCTTTTGGAAGCTTCAGTGGTGCATCGTCAAGGTCCCCTCCATTGTAGTAATGCTTAGAAAGATCACGGAGTATGCCTCATGTGTCCTGAAGATATTCCTTGGTCTTTTCTTGTGATGCAACAATAAAAGCCAAGCTTTTGAGGCCGATGCGTATCACCTTTTCCCCCCTCCCCTTTTTTTTTTCTGATACGCATATGTTCGCTAAGGGGTCAGGTCGTGTTGCTGCCCCTCTCCCTTACTTTTCGTCCTGTAACTTTGCGGTTATTTTCTTTTGCCCGATCGCTGCGTACGTTCCTCGAACATAAAGATTGATGAGTTTGAAGCTTCATCGCAAAGGCCAATAGACCGTGAACGTCATCTGATTGGACGACAATATCAGGTCTACGCCAGTGCCGCACGCTTTCCACACGTTTCATATCCGTGATATTCTCCAGGCGCTCACTGTTCCCAACCTCGTTGGACTTAAGCGTTGTTGCCGCGTGCAATTGTGAGTCGACATTCGAGTGTATCGGGGGCTAAACCTGGAGGTACTTTAACAGACTTTTTGACCACTGGACCAAAAAAAGGCGCAACCCTTGTTTTCAAGTATTTATTTGGGTCTGATATAACATGAAACCTGGTATTAGAGCCTTTTTCTCAGATGGAAAGCAGAGCTCAAGAACAGCTTACTAGATATCGTGTCGACGTTATGGAGAAAAGCACTGCTGCCTCCGGGACGGCTGTGAGCCCACTAGCACGGGGAAAGAAAAAGAGGAGGAGAAGACTCTCAAGGTGACTTTCACAGTATATAGCCGAGTTTTGTGGGCAACACTATTCCTCTTCCATTTCCGCTTGAGGGTATTCCCAAATCTGGCACTGCTTTCGCTACGGGTCGGTGCCTCAGGCTGGACAATCCGCTTGAGATTGTATACATTTTAATGATATCTTGAATAACTGGATTAGAAAGTATGTAAATGATATTTAGTATTAGGATGTGTTGTACTAATTGCTTAGAAGTTTACTCCCATATCGAATGAACCATTAAAGATTTCTAGTATAGTAATTTGTTCTTTTACGCGCCTAAAGGATTTCTAATTTGATAGGTTAAACTGTGTTTCTGTAATTAACTGACATCGCTTTCGACATTCTGCGTACGGAGTACTCCGTAGTGATTTAGACATAGCCCAGTCCGCACAGGCCCAGACCCTGACCCAATACGTGGCTACTACATGCTAAGTAAATCTCCACACCGTCAACACAGCATTTAAAAAATCGTCATCAGGTTTCAGCTAGCCCACCCCAGCTGGACCTGTGGAGTCGGTCCGTCGTTGCCCGTGAAACAACCTCACCGGTAATATTATTAATAATCGAAGGCGAGTGTTGTAAATTGTTGTAAATTGTAATGGCTGGGGACGGTATGGGCTTGTACTAGTACAAGCCTATACGAAGTAATTGTTATTTTCCTCATAGTACTCTGTACGTAGTAGTCAATTGAAGCGGATGTTACTTGTGAATTTATTATTATTCTGGAGATTTACTGCAAACCTCGAAAATTCAGTGATTTTGCTTCTTTTGCTTTCTTGTCGAATCGCATGCTGAAGCAGTAATGCTCGAACGTGACTATTTTAATCCTAAGAGACATGTTGTAATTATCTGATTGAATCCGTCTTAGTTTCAATAACTTTCTGTTTTCATTCTTGTTCTTGATCTATACTCCCAACCTCGCTAATTTACTTGTGTTGCATCGGGATGCCGGTCGGCTTCCCGAACGCTAAAAAAAAATTTTTTTACGGCGCGCCGGCGGACGTGAGCACTCCGGCCGGCCCGATTGCCATGGAAAGAAGAAGAGCCAAGAAACGAGCCAAGAGAAAAGGAAGAAAGGAAAGAAGAATGAAAATTTGTTTGATACCCAATCAGATATGATTAGTACCCAAGGTTGAAAGTAAAAAAATAGATCTGCCTGATTTCTCCTGTTTTTTCTTCTTCGAGTCTGGTTCCCGAGTTTTAGTTTCTGGGTCTGGATGTCATGGGAAGTAATTAAGCCTTCACCGGGAAAATAATACTGTAGTTAATAATGAACATGTTCACACATTACTTGCTATCGCGACGAATCGGAAGATGAGGCGAAAATCATGTAGAAAAGAGTCTTGAACGTAGGAGATGACCAATTCGTGAATTCAACAAGTTACCCAAGAAGCAGTATCAATCTCGGTCTGGATTCGGGAGGAGATGTCAAGAGAGTGGCAATTTATTTCCTCTTGGGCTTTTTTTGTTGGTCTGGAAATACAGAGTAGGTACTATGCAATGTAGCTGATATAGTTCTGCGTAGTACAGCGGCAGTATTGAAAGTATCCAGTTTGCATCAGGTCTGAACCCACAGTAATACCGCCGCTGCTATGTAACTATTCTAAATTATTTTACAAAGCAACTGTATAATAACCGCTGCCTGAGTTTTATCATGCGCGTCATGTCCTACCGCCGAGACCAATGACCTTCCACAAGCCCATCCACATGTTGTTCACTTTGCGTTACACCACGCCACGAGGATTTTCTCTGTCCACGGTCCATAGTCAGACAACATAAGATCTGTGCGACTGCTATAAAGCATATAGCCGTTCGAACCAAAGGATAGTAGACGAAGAAAATTTTTTTTAATTTTTGGTCAGAGTTGTTACCAGGCTGGGAAGTGGCATGTGATTGTGGCTGGCTTCATTTGATAAATATACAACTTATTTTTTTTTACGGAGTACGAGATGAGTCAATAACATAACAGATGGCTGTCGGGGAAGTCACTGTTCACATCCAATTGGTCGAATGCGCTATCAACAACACCACCATTGTTGGAGATGAGGAGGAAACAGTAAGCCGTAAGGCGTGCTTGGCTGGCCACATGCATAGTCCGGTAGGGCCTAGACAACGGTGTAAACTTTACGTGTACATTTATACATGTGTGCTTTAATAATAATATCCAACGTCATGTCTATTCCAAGCGCTTTGATGATTGTCGTTCAAGAACTGCTCGACTCTGCAAGTCTCTGCTACCAAGTAAATTGTTGATCCAACAGGATGATATTGCTCAGGCTGAAGCTTGGTTTGTTGATGAGTATGACTACGCGGTTTGTTAAAAGTCGGTGAATCTGCAGCTAGTGCACGCCTATCCCTATCACTTGCAGTAGTGAACCCACTGCGTCTGCAGGCTTTGCTTTTATGGAGGGGTGTCTCCGGTCTATAGAGGAGCCCCGGTAAAAACCCCATTGTCCGAGATCTGACCATCGGTATCAAATGAATCCAACATTTGTGTTGGTCTCGTCGTAGTTAAAAAGAAAGAAAGAAAAAGAAAGCGACACGCTCTTGACGCCTGCCAGACGGATTTCCAGGGTATCTAGTCGTCCGCACAGAGCGCAATATTAATTTATTTTCCAGCGGTTATGGTTTCATCAAAAATAAATAAAAGAGCGCAACAAATCGCGCGGAAAATACATGAGGCCGAATGAGTCTGGGGAAGAGACAAAATCTGCCTTGTCTGGTGACCGGATGTCGTGCGGGGGAGGTACAATAACGTACATACTAGTTAACTAACTGCGAAGTACTGTAAGTTTCCTCTCTCGTTGCAGCTTTGCAACGTACATGCTTAGTTAGTTAGGCTGGCCCACCTAGGTAGTTGACTTGTTCGACAGAAGTGGAAAAACAAAAAAAAGGAGACAATTATCTCACCGCTAACTCAGAGTTTTCGTCTCCGGAGTACAGAAGTCCATGTGTATTCCCGTCGCGGGGTAAATAATTTACTAGTTACATACGTACGGAGTATCATGACGACACTTTACCTGGGCCATGTACCTGTACATCATGGAATCATACAATCCTGTGTCAACTGTCAAGTGCTTGTCGTTGTAGTAGTTCTCAGTCACGCCTCATCGTTGACGCGTCGCTCCACCAATCGGGAATTTGACTACGCCGTTAAAGTCTATTTGCCAGCCAGAGAGAATAGCAATGCTCCTATTCATCATTAATTATATATTATTGATTATTAACACTCGATAATTAATTGTCTGTCGGCGTACAAATGCGCCCATTGCGATTGGTCCTGGCTTTCATCGCGAATTGTTACACATCCCCATACCACTGCCGATGAGCACTCCGATAGCAACTTCGTAGTGATTTCACAAACTTAAAGCACAAACCATGTGTGCCTGGTTAAAGTTAACACTAGGACCAGACAAGAGCACCCTCGCCCTAATTATTTTCGTTTCGGTGGAGATGCTGCCCAGGGTTGCATCCGGATCCGACATGTGGTCTCCGGAATGAATAGAACGTATTAGCCCTGTCGGGATATGGGTTTCCGCCACGCGCGTGTCCCTTTTCAGTGTACGTACGTAGTTTTTGCGTGAGCATCTTGCACAATTCGCTCGTTAGCTAGTTCGGCGAAACTACGTACGTAGTTAGTGTCTACTGCCCTAGCCCTCCCAGGAATTTGTCCGGGGTTCTCTGGGTCGAAGCCAATCAGAATTCTTCCATATGTTGATGTCGCATCGAACCCGATAGGGCACTTGTGTTCTTTTTGCCTTGCCTCGCGGTGTTATTTATTCTTTATAATTGCTTACCAACGATACATGTAGATTGTACATTGTACATATGTACTCACTCATTGACACACGTTGCACGAGCAGACTAACTTATTTACCGAGATCCGAGTAAATGTGAGCATGAGAATGAGTGCGTGGATGGAAATTTATGATTTTCTTCTCGCTATTTTACGTCTTTGTGTCGTGCCAGCCACGAATCCTCAAGTACATACATAGTACAACAGCCGAGGGAGCGCCGTTAAATTACGCCGTACCGGGGTAGTGACGGCAGCGCGCGTATCGCTTTTCTTTCATACCATACCATACGGCTCTGCCCTCGCAGATCACGTGGCTGGGCCGTATTTTATTCTTACTTGTTTACCGAATAATTGTTAATCAACTAATTAACTAACTAGCTAGCTATTGTGCAATATGATTCATCGACAGTCATACATTAACTACTAATAGTAATGAGGTACACGTCCATTGATGGTATAATGAGCACATGCAGACGATCAAGACTGATATAATTATGAAGCAATGATGCGGAAAGCCAACCCCAGCCGAATTACTATGCGATTATATCATTGTCCAATATATATGCGTATTTATGTGCATATATTTTAATATTTATTTTCTGGCAAATAAAAAAAAGACAAATATATTTAATTTTACTGGTCAATATAGTGTCCACTGTCGACTCATCATGAGTGATCCATGCCAGCCAATCAGCGACGCCGAACTAATAAGTTTCCTGTATCTGCCAGAGATGACTCTTAACAAGACGTCGTCTCAGCCTCTCATTTTGAGTCATCAGCAGTCATTTTGTTAGGGTTTCAAAGCTCTTTCAGGAGAGTACACTGCGACAATGACGGCATGTTGCTGGCTGAGCTGCATGCAGCAAATTATTAATAATTGATTATAATCACAACCATGACCATAATTTTTTTTAAGAAAAACGCCCATACCGACATTTATTGAAATAAACAGTCAGTAATCAAATAGTTAATATACAGCTATTAATTACCAGACCAGTCGAAACTTCCAAGTTCGAAGTCGTCACTCCCTCACGTGGACCGCACAACTCACATCCCTCTCTGCGCCCACATCACTCGACATCTGAACTTTGACATCAACATTTGAACATCTGAACATCGCAACAATTGCGCCTGCAGCGGGGAAAATCAAAACAACAGCCACCGCGCATCTCCGAGAGGCGTGACTGCAGCCTGCCAGCGCAACGCCCTCCTTCAACTACGATCCAGGCGCCGATCGCAGGTCACCAGATTGCTGTGTTGGCATTTCGACCAGCCCGGCCAAACCCAACTAGGTAGGTGTCAACCGATCAAGGACTCGCACATTATTGTTATTGTTTATCATCATCATTATCATTGATTATTATTATTATTATCATTATTATTTGTCCTGCGCCAATAAGAATATACCACCATACCGACTCGCAGCCCTGTCCCGGCGATTGTACATGATGCAGCATTGCTAATTATAACCCACTGAACTAGGGAACCCCCTCATCCATCCCCATGGAGCTGTCCCAGTCAAGCCAAAGCGCTCTAGCCGGCAGTAAGCTAATGTCCTTTCATTGCCACTCGCTCGTTGCATTTGTCTTTACTATGGGTGGTTACATCAGCTTGACTCGGTTTTTCTGGCGCCTATTACGATCAACTACTATTCTCGCTGGCTCGGTCTATGGTGCGGATCTGCTGTACTGCCTGTCATGCTAGCAGGAAAAGAAAGGCTTCTTTCTGGTGCAATCGAGCCAGATCTACTGTCCTGATACGAGGGATCAGACATCCTATTCTGCCCCTGATTGTAAGCAAAGGGTTATGACAGATGAACAGTGCAGCAGCACCACATCATCGGTCGACTAGTTAGTTACATTAACGTGACTAGCACTCAGACCGTCAGCTAGCAGTAGTCGAAAGTAGTCTCTTTATCTTTATCACGCACCCACCCCCGTTGTACCTGTCAGACTTTCGGGCGGGCCGTACCCTTATTGTTTTTTGGCCATCAAGCTTGATCACACGCACCTCAGAGTGCAATAATAGCAAATGAATATCGCTAACCAGTGGGTGAAGATGTAGGCACCACCGCGCTTGCCAACTCAGCAAGCGCTGATGAGCGTCCAGATCCTGCAGCCTCAATGCGGCCCACCCATCCACATGGAAATCGCCAGTTAGTGCCTTGTCGGTTTTATGCTACGAAGAAAGGTGAGTCAAGACCAATCTTTATTTTGTGTCGTTTTTGTTACTGTTGGTTTTGTTGTTTTTCCATTACACTGTTCTGAGCGATATGAAACTATCGTATTGACTCGGGTTGACGTTTGATGTTCCACTTGCCGTGACGATCGCCCACCCCATGCACCGTGTGACCCTTGCATTCCTTTGTTTAATCAATTATACTTCCCGAAGAGTAGTAACAATGATCAAGGCTGTCGAAGCGGCGACGCTTGCCCATTTCTGCATGCAGCAGCTTCTTCGCCCGGAGACCAAGTTACAGTCAGTTCCGAAACACGTGCGACCACTGCTGCGACCACTGCGACGACGACGAACCATGTGCCTGCAGCATCTCGTCAGTCGCGGACTGTCGCCAAGCCAATTTCAAAGGCCCAGAGAGACTCTCCGCGAGATTTCCAGATTGGGCAATTAACACGGCGGTTCCGTCCCAACAAAGAGAGAGAGGACAACGAGTCCGGCACAACTCTTTCTTTCGGGCTGGCGCCAACAGACCCTGATTTCCCATTCGACCTGAATGAGCTGCAATGTGTATTGACTGTTCCAAATGATTGGCCCTCGGCATCGCCAAGATCGAACAGACCGAAATTATCAGTCACCAACCCTGACATGCCGAGAGGGTTTCAGATCAATGTTGAGAAAGGATTCGATGGCCTGGTTGATGCTGCTTTGAAAGAAAAGCGACAATTCACTTTACTCAATTTGATGAACAGTCTCGACAGACACTTGGAGAGTTTTTTGACTGCAGAGAAAGCCCCGACTATCAAAATCGTGGCTAACCAGGGCAGCAGTCCTACTGTATCACCTTCTGGTTCCTCAGTTTTGGCATCAAATATACCAGCGTCCTCGGCTGCTAAAAAGTCTAAACAACAAACTGTGCCCATTTTCAGACCAGCAGCCGTCCAAAAGATAACACCAGTACGGTATTATTCTCCTGAAGAACGTGCACAAGCCGAAAAGACTAGAGGCTCCGAGACTCGACAGCTAGAAGCACGCCTGAGCCGGCTCCCTCTCTACCAAAAATCCTCAGATGGAATCTCATATACCGTGCCCGTCACCCCTGGTAAGCAGGAACAGCTTCCAATCAGTCTCAGATCGACGAAAACCGTGAAATTTGTAGTTCCAACGTTATACCCGCTCGAAGCCAGCTCAGTGAAATTTCAAGCACTGCATGACAAGGAAAGTCGCGCTGTAGAGGCTGGGTTCCAGAAATGGGTTCAACAGGGCCCTCATGTGACGCTGATGTCGCAGGTTAATTACCTTGCGCACAACATGCATGTTCTTGTTAACACTCCGGTACCCGATGATATTGAAGAGGACGGAGCAAAAGTCGACGAATACGAGTATGACTATGAGTCTGCAATTGTCCCCGAACCTTCATTTGGGGAAACACAGCTCAAGCAAGATGCAGAGGCTGGGGCTGTGGACCCAGAACGACCACATGTCAAGGTCATTCCTCGTCCGCCTGAATGGTCAACCCCGAATACAGGACCAAGAACGGACACAGACAGCGACGAGTTCACGACAGAAAGCAGCGAGTATGAAGAAGACGATGACGATGACGAAGAAGAAGAAGGGGGCGCCCTAATTCCTGAATCAGCTACAACTAATAATAACAACCCACCTGCCCGCGGAATCGCGCTGAACTTCCCAGGTTTGGAACTGTACGGCATTGAAATTCTCGAGGCCACAATGCTGAGCGTGACTGTCAAATGCGAGCGCTGCAAGGAGCATACCGACATCAAGAACATCAAGCCGGCCAACGACCCAAGCGCCGTGTCGCCGGTACGAGTCGAGTCATGCAGGAAATGTGCCAACTCATTCAATATTGGTATGTATATCTATGTCTTACTTGTACGAGATAGGAAGGTGCTTGTTTGAATTTGCTGACCTGCAAGCAAAGCCTTCCGCCCCGAACTCATGCATCCCACATCCCAACGCGCCGGATACCTGGACCTTCAGGGTTGTACAGTTTTTGATCTGCTGCCAAGGTACGTCACGCAACATTTTTGGATTCTGACCAAGGACCTGTTGACACATTGATTCGTCGTTGCGCAAACGATCGCTCACTCTCGTTTTAATTTGTTTTCATTTGTTTTCATTCCTTCATAATGATCCCATGATACGTTTTCTTTTGGAGGGAGAGGCTTCATAGCTAACGCAAAAATTCCCCAATCTAGTAATTTCAAACCAACCTGCGCTGAATGCTCGACTGCGTTTCCTGCTCCAGGACTCGTCGCCGTGCGTGGCACCGGTGCTCTAGCAACATGCCGTGAATGCCACCGGAAAATGAGTTCGTTCCACATTCTCTCCCCTCCTTCCTTCTTTGGGGGTAATACTGACATTCTCGTCGTATCTAGATTTCAAAATCCCCGAAGTAAAGTTTATGATTGTCGGACCATCTGGATGTAAGATTTTCTACTAGTATTTTTGTTTGACCGACTGATTGATTTGGGTTCTGTAGTGTCACGCCATCGACTCGCGGCACCTAGACTAAAGGTAAGTTTGGCAATTACACAGTATTGTAGAAAAAAGTTTCTGATTGGATGATTAGAAAGAGAATCTGGGGATTGTTGCTGGTCAGGAATTGCCGCAACGCGGACGTTGTGCGCATTACAGAAAGAGTCATCGATGGTTTCGGTTAGTATTCACACCCTTGGAACTTGAAATACATGAATCATACTGACAGGAATGAATACGCAGATTCAGTTGTTGTTCCAAAGTCTTTCCGTGTGACAGGTACTTATTCACCCTTTTATTACAAGGTAGTACTTTTATACTAAGATGTGATATAGATGCCACGATGCAGCCACTGACCATCCAAACGAGCATGCCAATAGGATGATATGGTACATCCCCCCTTTGTTTATTTGTTTATTGATACTAACTTTTAGTGATAGTGGCTTCTGTTCCCGCGAACAGATATACCGCCCGGAGGACTGCGCCTTTTGTCGAAACGTAGTCGTTGGTAAAGCCGGCAGCGGGTTCTGGGAGGGTGGAAAGGGGACGCGTGACAAGGTGAAGATGAGTCGAAAGGATCCGAGGAAGTACAAGAGGCGATGATGTATCATATCATAGCGTATCTAAAATGCATAGTAATATACATGATCCTATGAATCAAGAGGTTTAACCCTGACAACCACCCCATCCGCCGGCGCCTGCGTGATCATCTGTCTCACATCCAACTTCTTCTCTGGATCTTTCAGGACAACCTCAAACCGACTCACCCACACCGCAACAAAAATCGCAAGCTCGGCGCGCGCAAAGCCCTGGCCGATGCAACTGCGCGGCCCGTGAATAAACGTGCTGTATGCATAGTTGCTGCTTGCGCCGCCGGTGCTTCGCCGCGCAGCAGCAGCAGCATCATCGCCGTCTTGGTCGCCACTACCGCTGAGCCAGCGGTCTGGATTGAACACATGTGCGTCGGTGCCCCAAAAGTCTTCGTCTTTGTTCGTTATGTCCGGTGCGATTAGAATGTTGGTGCCCTTAGGGATATGCTGGCCAGCAAGCGTCGTGTCGCGCGCAGCTTCGCGTGCGGTGAAGGGCACCGAGGGATAGAAGCGGAGAACCTCGCTCAGGAATGCGGTGAGATATGGGAAGTTCTTGTCAATGACCGCTGCCGGAATGGGTTCTTTCTTCTCCTTTCCATGCAGTAAGGAAGCGGGCAGGTTCTTGGAAACTTCTTCGCGCAGCAGCGTCTGCATCTCTGGATGCTTGGACAGTGCGTAGACGGCGAACTGAAAGGCGGATGAGGTGGTTTCGTGGCCCGCAGCGAGAAAAGTCATGACCTGGTCCACCAAATTCTCGTCTGAGAAATTGCCGCTGCGCATGGCCACCGACAGGATATCCACGCCAATGTCTTCCTTGCGCTCCAGCTTGGCTTGCTTCTCCCGGATGATTTCTTTGGTCACGTTGCGGATATATTGCACTGAATCCATGACGGTTCTGGTATACGCCGTGGGCACGCGAAAGTACCATTTGAACCCGACCACAAACAGACACAGAATAGCAACAAGGCGCTGGATTCCCGTGGGTGGCGTCAGCAGTTTCGAGTAGTGCCGCGAAAGCTCGTTGTTTGGGTCCTGCAATGAATTCAGGTCATAGTCCATGCCGGCCAAGCCAATAATATCCAGCATTGCCCTACTGGCCCAGTTGCCGATCTGGATTGTGTAGTTCTTAGCCGGCAGGGTCTTTTCAATCTCGTCGGTCATCTCAATGGCTTTGCTCCAGAAGATTGGATACAAGTCTTTTATGTGTCTGTATGAGAATGATGGCATTAGACTTTTTCGCTGGGCCTACATGGACGTCAGCATTCGTCTTATTTTCGTGTCTAATTAGGTAAAACATTTAGGTAAAACATTTAAAAAGAGAAAGAAAAATTAAGGCATACCCTGTGGACATCTCCCTCCGCAACCAACAAGCCCTCTCCGGTGACAGTGCCGAGTTGGGTGGCCGAAATCTCAGGCCGCACAAAGTCGTAACTATTGCTCACTAAGAGGTCTGATATGGCCTTGGGCGAGACGACAAGCACTCGTTCCAGATTGCCAATCACATAGTACCGTATCAGCCCATTGTTTGGCACCGTCTTGGTCCATTTGCGGGCAAGGTCGATTGGGAATTTCAAGGCGAGACCGTCGGCGCTGCCTGAGATCCATGAACGGGTCTGTTGTCGTTAGCCATATCACTACATTTTTTGGGTTCCTCTCTTCCGGCTTACCGGGGGCATTGGGATATGTTTGAGTGGAGTAAACAATGTCGGGTACAGGATAGCGCTGTATATGAATCTGAGAACCCATGAGGCTAGGATAGCTGAAACCACTGTCAAAATATAAGAGTTGCAAACGACATAGGCTGGCTTGACAGTCGTCAGCAGCACCGCGGCAACGATTGCGAGAAGCGTCCACGACGCCATTTTCGGAGATGCGAATCGAATGAGGTCTACTGCATCGAATTGAGTGATCAATTGACTGCTTGCCAAACAATTGGCTATCAGAATAGCGCCAGGATATCAGTGTAAAATCTAATAGATAAGTTGTGCATATAGATGGAGCTGCACAGAAGTTGTTGCGATGTAGTAGTAAATTACGAAGAGACCCGACAGCCGAGGTCCCAGCCAATCACACGCGCTGATATACAAATTGCTCAAATGCTACAAGAAGCGGGTTGTGGCCAAATTAATATTTGAATTTGCGCTAGTAAAATCTTGTATCTATGCCAATAAGCAAATTGTACCCTTCAAGAGACTCTCTAAAGATCTAGTGTAGGAATTATGTATGCATATCTATAGTGACCGCTCTGTCACAACATGGAACGGAGAAACCACATCAAATCTTGGTCGAGTGCTTGGGCAGGTATTTCGTGTTTCCACGATGCGCAAATCCCCAGCGTATCTGGTGAGCCATGGTGATCTCCAGATCGAGCTCTTCAGCCCATGACCAGACCAATCCCGGGTTCTTCTGAAACCCGCGGCCAACAAACACAAAGTCCAGACCGTCTTCCTCGAGCAGCTTGTTGGCCGTCTTGGCCGAGTTGATCATACCGACCGCGCCGACGACCAGCTTGTCGCCAACGGCCTTTTTCACTTGTACGGCAAAGGGCGACTGGAAAGCTGGTCCGGCGGTGATCTTTTGGGCCTGATTGTTGCCACCCGAACTGATATCGATCAAGTCCACGGCGCCCTGGTCGGCCAGCAGCTGAGCCAGGCGAACGGTATCCTCGACCCTCCAGCTGGGCTCGTCGGGCTTGACCTGCTCAAGCCACTCCGTGGCCGAGACTCGCAGGAAAACGGGCATGTTTGGCCCGACAACCTCACGCGTGATCTGCGCAATCTCCAGCGTCAGGCGAGTGCGGTTCTCAAAGCTGCCGCCATATTCGTCGGTTCGGTTGTTGCTCTGCGGAGAGAGGAACGATGACAGCAGATATCCATGAGCATTGTGAATCTCAACGAAATCGACGCCGGCTTGGACGGCGCGCTTGGTCGCGGCCACCCAGGCCTGCTTGAACTCGTCAATATCCTGTCTCGTCATGGCCTTGGGCTGGGGGAAGCGGTCGGCAAAGGGGATGTCGCTGGGGCCCTTGCAGTCGTCGGGCCATCCGCCAGACTTGACGGTGGCCAGATCGCCCATGGACAGCCAGGGGGGCACGGTGCTCGCCTTGCGGCCGGCATGCGCGAGCTGGATGCCGATGATCTGGTTCTGGCTGTGCACAAACTCAACAACTCGTCGCAGCGGCTCAATCTGCGAGTCCTTCCACAGACCAACATCGAATGGCGAAATGCGGCCCTCGGCGGTGACTCCAGTGGCTTCGACCATCACGAAACCCGGACCACGCTGGGCAATGCCTCCCAGATGCGCGAGATGCCAGTCGGTCATATGGCCGTCGTGGGCTGAGTACTGGCAGAGGGGAGACAGCTGTATTTGTTAGACAAGAGACCTGTAGAACGGCACTGGAGGGGAGGTTCATACTCCAATTCGGTTGTGAAACTGGACACCACGAATCTTCAGTGGCTTGAACAGCTTGGGAACCGGGGCTCCGTCCGACTGTGGCACAGCAGCAGAGCCAGCTGGAGGGCTCTGCTCCGGGGTGAAGTACGAGATGCCTTTGGCGGGCTCGACGGGCATGTCGGGCACATTGTCGCGGGGGGCAGACATGTTCAAATGTTGTCAATTGTTTAATATCGGGTAGATATGAGGTTTAATATTCCAGATGACCAGATGTCACTGCAGTATAGACGCCGTGTAGTATTTATTTGCAAGTAGGGAATGGCGCACGAATCAATGATGGTCTGAACCCCGCAGGAACGACAAATGTGCGGCAGACTGATTGGCAGAGCACATGCAGCTAGGGTCCAAAAAAGGGAAATGGGCAAGGGGTATGAAGTTTTTATAGTCTCTAGGAAGAAATTAACCTCGGAGACATTAGAAATACAACTCGAGGTCCACCAGCATCCCATGATGTCAGAGCCACAGTGGAGTTCGACCAGAGCATCCTCAATTGACATCGATGAGACATTGGCGGCGATACCTTGATCATAAAGAACCATTTGACTGTCAGAATAAAGATCTGACGGGTCGGTGCCGGCTCCACGCGTGTTCGCCTGCCTTTTGTTCCTTTTTTATCTTTTTGTCTGCCCTAGTTTTTAGCATTTTTAACCTTTTTTACCCCTCCAGCGGGGACTAGATTATTAATGTGGCGACCCCGGGCGGTTGTTGCGCCGGTTGCGGCGACTTTTGCTGCTTCTTCAGAAATTCTTGCTTGGTTAATGCGATATCGATTGATGTGTGTACGGAGTTGGTTGAGAATTTTTCAATCGATGCATTGCATCATATATGTAAATTGATGTACTCTGGTAGTGGTTGGTATTCATATTCAATGCTGTACTGCACCAATCGAAGTATATATGCGCCCGCCAATCAGAGCGCTGATCTACAGATTCGCAGCTCGAAATCCTAGTCCATGTCAGAAACTGTCCAAGTTCAATTGGCAAATGTAATACACACCCTCCCACGCCGTCAGCACCGCCTCCTCCGCGTCATGCCCCCAGACACTCGCACGCGTATTGTGATCTGTCCACCGGTCCGGCGTGCTCCCTCCTTGCGTCATCATCGCTTGCCGGAAAAGCTCGTCTCGTGATTCCTGCTCAGGTCCGTCTGGCAGATGCAGCACGACCCGGTTGTGCCCGCCGGACTGCTGGACCTGCTCGGCGTGCTGCTTTCGCGAGCTCTCGTAGATCTGCAATGCCTGCGGGATCTCGTCGCGCGTGGAGAGCGAGGAGAGTATAGCTCCCAAAGCACCGGCGTCTTCGACCGCTTGGGCTGCTCCTTGGGCGACATACGGACTGTATACGTTTAGTTAGCAGTTGGCAGAAATATACATGAAGAGGGGGTGAAAATACTGACAGCATGGGGTGGCACGCATCACCCAGAAGCGCCACCGACCCGCGGACCCATGTCTTCAATGGGGGATATAGATTGAGCTTCCACACCATCAGGTCGTCGCCGTCGACGCTGGCAATTATCTGGTGGACATGCTCTTCCCACCCGACAAAGTCATTCACCATATCTTGCTTCGACCCTTTAATCGTCCACTGGTCGTCGACCGTGCCACGATCCGGATGCAAAAGAACGACATTGTATTGCTCGTGGTTTCGAATAGGATATCCGACAACATGTCGACCGGGCCCAATCCATCGCGTCACCAGCGGCTGATCAACCAGTTCTTTCAGTAGCTCGTTTGCCAACATCTGTTCTCGTGATAGAATAAGCCGGTATGCAGCGTCGCCTGTAGGCGCTACGTTTAGGCTCTCGTCCTGCAGCAGTTTTGGTCGGATGGTGGATTTGATTCCGTCTGCGGCCAGTACAACGTCTCCCCGGAAGCGCGAGCCATCTGCAAGAACAACCTCGGGAGTGTTGAAATCGACATTGGTGACGACCGAGTTGACTTGTAGTCTCACGTTCTCAAAGGAGAGCGCTGTTTCGAGCAGTGCATTGTGCAGGTCTGCGCGGTGGATCGTCGAGGGCCGGTCAGTGACCGAGTCGTAATTGGTAGATGAAAGGAGCTGTCCGTTTTGCCACCTTCGCACGTCAATCTGTCGGAGAACTGTCTCCTTATCGTGGAAGGGAACTTGCCATCCTGACTATATCTCAGCTTTGCTTTGAACGCAAAATGGAGACCGACTTACGGTCGAGCAATCTGCCCATATTGGGTGATATTTGGACCCCGGCGCCTACCTCTGCCAACTAGGGTTGTCAGCTGGCTACTGCCTTTTATTGTCTCTTTTCTTTTTCTTTCTTTCTTTCTTTCTTTCTTTTTTTTTTTTTTTTTTT
>CVMT01000001.1:4342470-4360145 GCA_000985935.1 Talaromyces islandicus | reverse complement strand
TGTTAACGTTACAGGAATCAAGGCATTAAGCAGTAAACATCATCCGTAACCGACTGGACCGTTTCGGTTTCTCCTTTTCTTTCTTGGGCTCAACGACAGTTGACTGGCGACTCGAGTCAGCATGTCGTGTGCGCCGGGATTGGCGTGATCGCCCCGACTGTCTCGACCGCCGAGAAGAGGCAGTTGACTTTTCGTCAACGTCGACGCCTCGTGGGCGAATAAAGTCTGGATTTGATAGGTCCAGACCAGACATCGCCGCCGCCGTGGGAGTAATGAACTCTCCATCAACCGTCGACCCAACGCTGTCTGCTTCCCAGTCGGCAACCCCACGGCGCCACACTTCCACCCGGCTTATATGCTGACTCTGCAGCTCTAGCAGTTCGTCTGCACTGGCCGATGGCTCCCTCGGAAGAACGCCAGGCTCGATTGTGGGTGCCGCGGTCAGCTTCTTGATGATTTTGTAACCTCCAAACATGACGATTGTGACGCCAACTCCAACGCCGGCTGCGATGAGGAATTGTGGACTCGATAGCAGCGCAAATACGGCTGGGGCACTGGCTTTCATGCTTGTCAAAATCCCCGGTGCCATTTTGGAGGCAACGTTGCTTATCTCGGCCAGCGTGAGAGCGACTGCAGCCATTGCATCTGGGTTCTTCTGCAGGTGAGTCATGGTGGCTGTGGCTGTGTGTTGGACGCAGTCAGCCTCCTCGAGCAAGAACTTTGCCTTGGCGACAAGTCCGTTGAGCTCGGCTTCGTCGGCAGGCTTGTACCGTTCCAATGTCGATGGATGAGCTTCACCGTAGGCAAGGTCCATATCAACATGGGCCGCAGACCGAGAGCGTGTGGCCACCGGCACCGGCTGTTTGATGGCCAACTCGTGGGATGTGTGACGTCGTCCAACCTCGCGAAGGGATCTGGCCCGGTGAGGAGTGGGAGCAACAGACAGGTCTTGCTCATAATGTAGGCCCCGTGGCCGATCTTCATTATGGCGCCTGGACCTTCCGGACCTTCCGGACCTTCTGGACGTAGCGACGGACCGTTGATCGTCGATGGTGAACTGGGCGAGGGCGCGACGGGCTTCTTGTTCGGCAATTTGAGCTTGCTTCTCGGCCTGTTTGGAGGCTTGGATCTCGGCCTTGCGTTCGCGATAGGCGTTGCGAGCTTCCTTGAACACGCTGAAAAGATGCTTGCTCTATACCGATCAGGAGTCAGCCATGAAAATACTCTGGATACAGAACAACACCTACCGTCGTGACCATCTTCCCCGACTTGTCGACCACGGCTATAGTTTCCCTCACCGCCGCCATTGTTGCGGACGTCTGTCGGCTCTAGGCCGAAGAATATTCAGGCTGTAGTTCTATTGGCGATGAGATCCCACATGCGTTTTATATACTTGGTGGTTTGATACACCCAGTCCGTGAGCAGGGTGGATAAACAAAGTGCCCTTTATGCGGTGAGAAGGTGGCTGGGAGGTACATTCAACATGCAGCGCGTAGCGTAGTCCGATGCAAAGCGAGCAAGGAACTGACTGAGAACCCTGCGACAAGTGCAACAACCATGGGCACTGGTCGCATGGCCATGAAATGGAAATTTGAAAAGAAAGAAATAAACAAAAAGTTTTTATTTGAGGATGACAGGCCAGAGGATGTCCAAAGTCAAGGCGATCGATCAGGTAGAAATGCGGCCAGATCGGGGTGTGTGGGGGGACCTGCGTTGTCGCACGATGATTGCAGGGGGGAAAAACCGGCGTAAAGTGAAGCGGGCGTGGAGCCCATTTCGATGTGATTCGCGAGCTTTATCGCTCTGGGCGTACTGTAGTAGACTAGTAGTGCATACTACGTACTCGACTGTCACCAAATTCCAATGGGCAGAGAAGTTCCACTCGCAACTCGCGAGCAAGGCGGTGTGGCGCCCCTCCGATTGGCTCGGCGGGCCCGGTGCTGTGGCTGGTGACTGGTGACTGGTGGCTTGACTGCGCCACAGATACTTGTCGTCTCAGCGAAAAATAAATACAACGTACATGTGCCCTGGAAAAAATACCACGAAAAATATAGAGAGAGATAGACAAAAATATCGTAGCCGAAGGGCTCCGCGGCCTGCACCATGACGCATTAGGTACACATACATTGCCACGCCGGAGCACGCGGCATGCGTCTCTGACAGATCTCAATCTTATTATGTAGTATTGGTACGTATACATACTCGTGGCATTAAAACGATCTGAACGTCTGAGGTGTATAATAATTGCAGTGGTATTAATTTTAGAATCCATTGGTACGTTCCCTCTCGATACCATACTATGACTCATTTATACCCGACGACGGGCGCCTGATTTGGATGCCTAGATGACACAAAAAAGTGGATTAATGGTTCTTGGGTACACAATATTCCAATCCTACCTGCCAGAATATTAATACTGAAGGAATAAAGATCTGGCTTGAGAATTACATGTAGTCCATTAGCTGATACAGAGCGATCGCGATAAGCCGCAACAAGCAATGATAGTCCCGAATGCAAATTTATCAGATGATTGGCACGGAGTAGTTTGTTAAGTTGTTGTTCCTCTCCCTCTTTAAATAATAGTCCGATCGTTCATTCCTGCTTCTCCCTTGGATGTCACCATTTCCAGGTCGATGGCATCATTCTCCGAATCCAGTAGTCTGTTGTTCTTCTCTGACAGCTTTTAACCATGACCCCTGCGACGACTCCTGTAGCACGCCTTTGCTGCAAGTCCAGGCAAGTCGATTTTTGCTTCACTTGCTTCACTTTGCCTCCGCCCCCCTTCTACTTTGCTTTCTTGTGTGCTTTTCGGTCTGCAACTCCAGTTCCTGCACGTCTCTTGAACAGAGCAGATTAATCACCTCATATTGCATTCTCACCGCCCCTTGTCATCTTCCCTTGTTTGAACACACACCTGGCCCGCGCTGACCGAGCTGATCCGACAGGCCTCCATACAGCCTGAAGAAACCAAAACAGGCGATGCCTTTGCTCCGAGGTGAGTTTACATTGATTGATATCGAAAGGTCGAAGAGGTAGCAAGAAAAGGAGCGAGTTGCAAAATAGTGCGACGCCACAATGCACCGCCATATGTATGCACCGCCACACTTGCGTCTTCCCAAGGAAAGAGCGGTGGGGCCGCCGGTCTGGCCAATCACCTCGCGCAGGCGTCTTGCATCATTTGCTCTTTCCAGCTGCATCTTCATTTTGCATCTCTATTTTCATCTCTCTTGTCCCTGCTCCTCCCTCTTGTCTGTGGTTGTGAATGTCATTTGACATCCTCTATCCATCACTTACTTCGCTGTACCTGAATTGACCCGTGCTAATCTTGTGGCCGCGGCAACTGCCGCACAATGCATCCCGATCCAGGTGATTCAGATGATCCTTCAGACAATGAGTCGCCCCTGTCACTGTCCCCCTCCGGGGAACAGCAGCAGCCTTTCCCGGAACAGCTAAGTATGCAGAACGACTGCGCCATCGGCCATCGTGTGCAAGCAACCCGCTCTATCTTGGCCTTGGCCTTGGACGAGGACTTTGTTTTTGCCGGCTTGCAAGGCGGCGACATAGTGGTGTGTATTCCTTTATCCGAAGGTTTTTGGAAAATACTAAGACCTGATAATAGGCATGGTCTCTGGATACTTACGAGTTGGCATTGTCCATCCGCGCTCATGAGGAGAGTGTTTTGGGTCTGTTCCTCTCGGATGACGGAACCTTGCTCTTCTCAAGTGGTGGAGACTCCGTGGTAAATGTATCTACCCGTGTCCCCTGTAGTTTTTGTTTGAAGAATGGCTGAGCAACTGCTCTAGGTCTGGTCTACCGCTACTTTTGATAGACTATATTCTATCCACTCATACCATGACGTTGGAGATATCTTTGCCGTTGTGTATTCCCGCGACCTCAACACCGTGTTCTGCGGTGGGCAGAATACTAGTTTGCAGGTACAGTGCTTCGAATATACTTACCTAAACCTCGGAGGCTAATCAGAAAGTTCAGTGGTGCAGCTTATCAACGGATGAAATGGCCACAGTGGCGAGGCATCCCTCAAAACTGAGACATCGTTTCTTTGACTCGCGCGGCCCTGGTGGTAGTATTAACCCACGATCAGAAGAGTCTGGCAGCCAAAGCCCAGCCAGTCACGGCGGCAAGGCACTGACCTTCAAACGTGACCACCACAGGCTATTTGCCCACCATGGTTATGTTTATTCGATGATTCTTGTCCGTGGACTGATAGAGTCTGCGCCATCTGAAGAAGTGCTACTTACCGGCTCCGGAGATGGTTCCGTGAAGCTGTGGCGCCTTAGCAAGGAGGAAAACGGGGCCCCTGTTCAATTGGCTAAATTAAACAACGGCAGCGATGCTGTCCTATCTCTAGCAGTAGAGGGCCCCTTGTTATACTGTGGTCTGGCCGGTGGCGCGCTCAATATTTGGAATCTAGACTCGCAGCAGCTTGTCAAGCAAATTACTGAATATCGCGGAGACCTGTGGGCAATCGATATCATCAAAGGCATTGCAATTGGAGGAGACTCCCACGGTGTCGTGAAGGTGCGTCACCGGGAAAGAAAATTGGGATAGGGAGCCACCACTGACAAGAACAGAAATTCAATTCCAATTTTGAGGAGATTGGGTCTTGGACGGCGCATGAAGGCACAATGCTTGCCTCTGCTGCCGGGTTTTTTCGAAACCGGCGTATCTACGCCACCGGCGGAAATGACAATTCTGTTGCAATTTGGGACCTAACTGGGCATCCAGAAAAGACAGAAATCCAGCCCATTGGAAATGGTGAATTTGACTTTCTTTCTAGCCAAAATTATGACTAACACAGTATAGATGAAATGGTCAATACTCTGGCGAAATTCGTTTCTTACAGGACAATCTCGTCAAGCCCAAAGTTCTTGGTTGATTGTAACCAAGGCGCTGCTTTCCTCCGCCGTCACTGTGCCTATCTAGGCGCAAAAGCCAAGCTGTTGACTACCGGGACTGACACTAATCCGGTTGTCTACGCAAGATTCTCGGCATCCTCGCCGGGATCAGACGTCAAAACCCTTCTCTTTTACGGACATTACGACATTGTCGGCGCCGATACGAATAGAGCAAAGTGGAGAACGGATCCATTCCAACTTAGCTCTGTTGATGGGTTCTTGTATGGGCGAGGTGTCTCTGATAACAAAGGTCCCATTTTGGCAGCGTTATATGCAGCCGCCGATCTTGTTAGACGAAAAGCTCTTGACTGTGACGTTGTCTTTTTAATCGAGGGAGAAGAAGAGTCGGGCTCGCAAGGCTTTCAAGCAGTAGTACGCGAAAACAAGGATTTGATTGGAGACGTGGATTGGATCCTACTTGCAAACAGTTACTGGCTGGACGATCACATCCCGTGCTTAACATACGGCCTCCGCGGCGTGGTGCATGCTAACCTGATCGTTGCCAGCGATCATCCTGATCTCCACAGTGGAATCGATGGGAGTGCTTTACTAGACGAGCCACTCAAGGATCTATCCCTTCTTTTGTCAACACTGGCTGGGCGCAAAGGCCACATCAACTTCCCTGGTTTCTACAACAATGTACCAAAGTTGACCAAGGCAGAAGAAGAGAGATACGAGGCCATCGCGGCTGCACTTCTTCCACTGCACCCAGAGATTGCAGATCGTGATGCATTCACCAAGTCATTGATGTACCGATGGCGAGAGCCATCGCTGACAGTCCACTCTGTGGAGGTTCCTACTAACAAAAACTCAGGGACAACGATATATCGTCGGGCCAAGGCGAGCATATCGGTACGAATTGTGCCGAATCAAAACGCAGATGAAATTGCATCGGCTTTGACGATCTTTGCACAAGAACAGTTTGATCTACTAGAATCCCAGAACGAGCTAACGATTGAAATCACGGGCAAGTCGGATCCGTGGCTAGGTGATCCAGACAATGAGATATTTGGGGCCCTATCAGAAGCGATTTCGGCCGCGTGGACACGAGATATTGATGGTAAGAGATATGGCTTGCCATTGTCTCAATCAAAACCAGGCAGTGTACCTGTCCGGTCTGAATTGTACCGGACCGACTCGAATGATAGCGTGGCATCCCACATCGACCGTATTATCTCATCATCCACGACGTCCTCAAAAACAAGGGCGTTTAGAAAACAGACCACCTCCAACACGACAGCGGTGCCAACTTCGTCGACGCTGACCAATAGCACATCGGGCAATGGGATCGCAAGTGAGGAAAGCAACAGCGACCATGACTTGTCCACATCACCTTCAGTTGCATCACCATCTGATCCTCGTTCTACGCAGAATACATCTCAACATAAAGCCAAACAAAGCCACCTCTCTTCGACATCTCAATCACCGTCGCAGGCGGCAAACCCGCCGCCCGTCGGTCCTCTGTATATTCGCGAGGGTGGCTCCATCCCCACGATCCGCTTTCTGGAAAAGGAGTTTTCGGCACCGGCAGCCAACCTGCCCTGCGGCCAAGCTAGCGACCACGCGCATCTGGACAATGAACGACTTCGAGTTGTTAATCTCTACAAGAGCCGCGAAATCTTCCGCCGTGTGTTTGAGAAGCTTCCCCAAAGGGGGTAGCCAGTTAGTTCACCTGTATCCCATGTACTCATAAAATAGACGCAATGCAGCATTTCCACTGCTCTCGAGTCGTACTCATCATATATAAATTAAATAATTCGTATTACCCATTTTAAATGTTTCAAAAATCATTCCGGCATCCTCGCAAAAACAACCCCCATATCCCCATGAATCATCAACCCCTTGTTATACGTTTCCTGCATCGCAGCCGCATGCAGGCGCCTCAACCTCCTTTTCAATAGCCTGCTCATCAACCTCTGGGCCCGCAATACGCATTTTCACACTTCTCATTCTTCATTCAGTTATTTATTCCGGGACATCGAAACGGTACGGCGGTCACGGAAAAAAGTAAAAATTTTTTTTAAAATGTCACTTACTCAACTAATTACACCGTAGTTACTATAGGAGGTAGACCTTAGTCAAAAACAGTCTACACCGAGTCATACAGATAAGCATACTCTTTGAGAGTTATTTCCGGTTAACTCCTTCTCCGTATTCTGTCTGTAATGGGGTTATTAACTAGTTAGTTAAGTATTTTCAAGCCGATTAGTTAACAAGCAAGAAAGAAAACGAACGAGGCTTATTCAAAACTTCAATGTTGATGAGAACTTGTCTATAAAAGGCAAAAAAAGTCCGTCAAGCCGAGGGGCCAGACGGGTTTTAGATTGATGGACGTTTTTTCAATTGGTTTATAGGGTGTGCCTTGCGACTCTATACGTACACTGTATTATTCATCTGTTGGTCGTCTTTGTTCAGTTCCTTTGTTTCAGTCTAGAACAGACATATTTGAATTTGAGTCATTGGCCGAGGCTGAAATATGAAAACATATTTACATATATACATTTATTTAAAAAAAAAAAAAAGAGGGAAAGAAAAGTGCTCAAATGCATTCTACCAAATCCGCTTCGCCGCCATTTCATACCGCATCACGCTCTCAAAACTCGCCGTGCTAAGGTCCTTGTGACTGTCCCGCCCTTCACGTTCTTTCAGCTTGCGTAGACCGTCCGGGTCGTCCACGTAGATCCATCGTCGCTTGTCGTCGTCGACTTCGACTACTGCCCAGCCACCGAATCGTCGGGCGTCTTCAATGACGAAGCCCTGGCCAGATGGAGCTTGCTGTTGCTGCTGCGGCTGTTTGTGTGGTTGTGGCTGTGGTTGTGAGGGCTGCGCTGAAGATAGAGACAAAGACTTGGCTTGGTTTTGCTCGCGTTCTTTCTGTTGTTCGCGGCCTTTCATTGCCTTGTATCGGGAATGCGAAAACGACAAGAGGATGATGCCCAGAAGAAGTTTCAGTGTAAGCAGAATGAGGTAGCCCGTTATAACGAGGACGATCGTGAAAAAGGTCACCGACTGCACAGGCGATGGGACCGCGTTCTCTACCACGGTGTTGACCATCCGAGAAAGCCAGTCAAGAGAGCTCGACATCATCGTGTGCACCGTAAACGGCACTTGAGGAGCCGATGGATGTGGTAGATTAGAGTAGTGCTCGTGGATGGCGGTCAAGGATGCGCTGTGCGAGGTAGAAGACGCAGGGGAAGGGAGTAACGCCTGCAGGAACATCTGATAAGTCTGAACGGAGACCCGGAAAAACAGACATGCCATAGGGATCACTGCAAGACCAAGCCTTTTTGTCAGATTCTGGTCCGCAAAAGCGTTTGTATAATAGTCCTTTGCCAACACATCGAGAAATCGCCCGTAAATAGCTGGCCGCGTATTGTTGAACTTGTTGATGTAGGCATGCTTGAGCCAGTCGACCATCATCTCCGAACCGAGCACAATCAAAAACGGCCCCAGGACTTGTGCCAGGTGCGTTAACAGCGAATTGGCGCCGCCAGTCAAAGAAGTAAACACCGTCGACGGGAGAAATGTAAACGACTGAGGGAGAATCGAAGTAGAGGAACGCACGGTTGTCGTGCTATTCGTAAACGATGCAGCCTGGCTTGGCAGCCCAGAACCAACGGTAAACCACGAGGTGAATGCCCCCGTCTCGACGATGTTGCGAGATGCAATAATGGTAAGCATGAGCCAGAGCTGAAAGCGTTCAACCACGTCGGCGCATGTTAGCTGAAAGAGGTTCTCTTTTTCGAACTTTTTGAACACCGTTGATTTGATTTCGACGAATTGGTTGGACAACAGAAGCGTGATCAGCGCATTTGAATACGAGTTCACTGCCACATTGAGCGTGATGACTTGGTAGAAGAGGGCTGTCGAATGCAGCGTGGTATATGCAAGCGCGAGCATGAAGAGCCAGAACGGACGAACAACCTTGCTCCGTCCGTCTGGCTTCCTTTCTAGTGCTTCACGAGAAAATAAACATTCGAGAACATCCTGCCCAATGGCCGAAAGTAGCCGATCACCAACCTCAAGGACATTGTAGATGACATAAAGCTTGATCGCATTTTGCCCTCTAATCCAATGGTACATTCGACTAGCATCAAAGTATGAGAGTACGACGCAGGTACAGATCATGAGCAGCCCTTTGAGGATATCAGCCTTGTCGTCGGGCTCCAGTGCTGACGGAACAGACTTTTGTCGTCGGTGCTTGGGCTGAATGGTAAACTTCCGCCATCTGCTGCCTTCAGCTCGAAAACTTGAGTCCATGTCGGGTTTCCCCTTCATAGAACCGTTACTTGACCCATTCGGGTGGTCTGACGAGTGTGTCGCGCTTGAAGAGTTGCGCTCTGTGTCCTTTTGTCGCCGTCGCCATACGCGAATAACACCTTTCCTGACAAAGTCACTGACAAACTGAGCTTCTGAAGCCACGTTCATCGCCCATGATGAGATTAAAATATATAAAGCCTTGATAAATCGAAGTGGGAGAATTGTAAAGGAAAACAGCCACGAGTCTAGACATGCCAGGGCCCCGAACCACAATACCTGCTCAAGTGCAGGTGGAAGTAAGAGAAAATTCAAGAGCCGTTCGATTTTAACCCGAGATGATTCGTATGGGAATTCGGCGGTCTTTGAGCGATGAATATATAGCGGCGATGGCGGCAACGAGGACAGCTCTAGCTGGAGATAAGTAGGAATGGAACGAGGAGGCAGAGGAATTGACTGAGGCATAGGCGAAGGATTAGGATCTCGGAGATCAGAGGCTTTAAGATTGCTCTGGGTCGGAAGATCAACATGATTGGGCGCATTTTTCGACTTCATTCTCGCTCCTACACGTTGTTCATCGCTGATTGAATTGCGCCGTGGATGAGCGACAGGACTAGAAACCACCCGGGGTGCGTGTGGCCGTTGCCTAATTGGAGCAGACATGGGAGCACCCTCATCAGTAATGAGAAAGCTGGGCGGGTCGTCCAGATGAATCCCCTTTGAGTTGCGTCTCTGATAGAAGCTGCCGCTGATAGATCTCATAAATTCGGCTTTATTTCTCGCCTTGGCCAAAGTCTCGTCCACCGACGACAGTGCCCGGGGTGTCGATGCGGCATTATCTTCTTCATCGATGGTTTCTCGTAATTTATGGACCGGGATAGATTCGGGGGAAGACATGAGTGCGTCTATCTGAGACGGCGAGAGCTTCAACACTTTTTCCTTCTCCTGTTTCCGCTGATGGGGAGAAGACGTTCTTCGAGGATTGCCCGCAGAGGAAGATAAATCTCTTTCAATAGATGTCGTCCCGTTCGTGTCACTGACTGAGATCCCGAGCCCAAGAGCTCGAGTCGTCCGATCGCTTCCATTCGCGCCGCTGCCGTTCACCGCTCCGTTGCTCTTCTCCCACACTTCCACCCCGCCATTTAGACCGTTTTTCTGCAGCGACGGCGCTATCTTATCCCATTCTTGTTGAGCTTCTGACGGATCTTGGGCCGTTTTTCCTGTCCCCTCCCCGTTCGATGACGAGAGAGGGCCGTTGGGTCCTGGTCCCAGATCTGCAAGCACGGATCTCGACGAAGCCCGGCACTCCTTTGGATCGGACACATCTTCACTCGGCGTACTAGTATTCGTAGTGGTGTCGACAGCTGGCGCCATAGTTTTTCTTATTTTAGTTTATCGCTCAGCCACAGAGCGTCGCATGGCGTATGGTTCGAGCGACCGTTGCTTCGACTTGCAAGGGGTCGAGTGGCGGTATAGTCGGCTGCTGGATACTCGTCAATAGGTAGCGCCGTTAAGGAATGTGCGAGTCGGCAAAGATATCGCAACGACCGTCAGTATCTCATGACAGCCCCGATGCATATATACAAACGACGGGGTATCCAGCGATGGGTCTGGCATGCTCGGAGATAAAGTCGTCTGCGTCGGCTTCCATTCTGCCAGATCGCCTTGTCTCCGCCTTCCGGAACGGGCTAGTCTTGTTCTTGGGGGGGGGGTGGCTTTTAAGATATACCGTTGGAGGCGCTATTTGGTGCTGGAAAACGAAATGTTTACTATATAATTAAGCTTAAGGTTATACCCTAATTTAATTTTTGTTTAAGCTGTCCTTTTTGCCCCATGAACTCTAGGATAGAAGTGCTACAATGTGTATTGTGGCACATCCATTAGCCGGCATAGAACCGCTGCAAGTCGCGCATTAGCACTGATACCATGCATGTCACCCTGCGGGGCTTTGTAGTTAGTACTGCTCGCAGTATCCATCCACATTGGCAGATCACATCAGAAAACTTCTCGCTATAGCTCTTTCTTGACTCGACTAATTAAATATAGACGCGGGAGTAGAAGCGGCGAGTATAACCGGACCACTTGGTCCGTGCACTATCCGATAGGGTATTCGCGGCAATTTCCAACTCTTGCAAAAGTTCCTCTCCTGAACAAACGCACCACACAACGCCGAACCATCACGGAAAACGGGGTCTCACGGCTTTCAGTTTATTACAGACCCATCCTGTACCCGATCAATGGATGATATTATTAGGCGGCCGTCAGACCGGCGGGCCTCCGCCAACCGCGAGTTCCAGCGCGCGTACAAGGCGTGCTTGTCCTGCCGGCAGAAGAAGGCAAAGTGCGATCTGGGAATTGCGGGTCCTCCATGCGCCAGATGCCGGCGAGAGCAGAGACGGTGTGTCTTTAGCGAAAAACGGTCGTGGGCCAGGCGCCCGAAGAATGGTATGGATTGTCTGTTCCGCTGTTACAGGGGACAAACTGGCTGACCTTGACAGATCCGGGCTTGTCTGATAGTCACGCTCTACATGCGGCACAGTCAGAACGGTTGGTATTTTGTAGAGACTGATGCATAAAGAGAAGAAGTAACATGTATTTCAGACCGCACGTCGATTCTTCATCCGGGCTAACAAGCTCCTTGATGAGAAATGTCGTGTCCAGCGGCAACGACGCACTCAACCTGCTCTTCGAGGCTGCAGCACACACCAGTTCCAAGAATGTCGATCTGGGTCCGGAGACGCCGTCTAACACACAGCCTAGCTATGGAGTACCTGAGACGCAGTATCACACAAACCCCAGAGCGACAGCAATTGGCACGAGTCCGGCCGCTCCGTCGCCAGTGGAGTTATCCCACAGCGACCCGAACTCACTGGGCGTTTGGGAATCATGTCGTTTTGTAAAGATGGGCTGGTTTACGGCAAAAGAAGCAGTTTCTTTTGTCGACCTGTGAGTTTCTTTGCGAGGGGTCAATAAACTGCTACTAACCAAGGACAGATTTTTCGAACATTTATCTCCCCTGTCTCCAATCCTTACAGATTTTTACCGCAGGCATGAGAATCACTATATTCTAGTCACTCATGAGCCCTTTCTCTGTTGTACGATCTTGATGGTTTCGTCCCGGTATCATGTCCTCCCTGGAATAGGGGGAGCCTCGAGAAGTTTTTTCATCCATCACCGGCTATGGCAGCATTGCCAAAACCTAATCATGCGTCTTATGCTTGGTCAGGAACGCTCTTCAAAATTTAACACCCGGACTCTGGGTACAATAGAGGCTTTGCTGCTGATATCGGAATGGCATCCCCGCTCATTACATTTCCCTCCTGAAAACGACGGCTGGGACTCGGACATGACGATTGGCATCCAAGACGCGATGATGACAAGCCCGCACGAATCCAATTCGTCGTCAAACCAATGGCTCCAAGATGTGATCGAGCCGGCACGACGCTCAGATCGCATGTCTTGGATGCTACTCGGATCTGCCTTCTCGCTCGCCCACGAGCTGGGGGTTTTCGAGACCGAGGAACGCTCGCAACCATCTTCCGACAGCACCGTGCCAGCGTTGGCGATGCATAACAAACTCCGCAAACAACGTGTCCAGCAACTACTATACATTTACATCAACCAGCTTTCCTCACGCATTGGATGCATGTCCCTCATGCCGCAGAGCCTGAACCGCGTGATTGGTCACAACACCTCTCCCCATTCCAGCTCACCCGAAGACGTCAAGTCCGAATGGGCCACTTTTATGGATTCATGGATGGACCTTACCAAATTGACCAAATCTGTCAACGACATGCTTTTCCCTTCGGCGTCGTTTGCCAAGCAACAACTCCATAGTGGCCGCTATATCGCATTGTTGGATCACTTTCGTCCGCTGCTAACCCAGTGGCGGAACCGACACCTGGACTCGCCCATCGGACTGACGACGAATTTTTACAGTATCCTCCATATCGAATACCACTATATCCGAGTGTACACACACTCATTTGGCATGCAAGCCGTCGTCGAACGCGCCCTCGCCGACACCCTTAACAATAATACCGCCACCCCTCATACTAATGCTAATAATAACAACAATAACAACAACAATAATAACAATAACAGTCCCGAAATCACCCTCGACCCCATCGACTACGAATTTATCCAAGAAGTCATCGACGGCTCCTGCCAAATCCTGAAAAAGGTCATCGATCTCGCCCACACCGACAAACTGCGCTTCTCGCCCGTCCGCATCTTTCTGCGCGTCACCAGCTCGTCGATTTTCCTGTTGAAGGCGCTGAGTCTGGGGGTACGTCATGCCAAACTGCAGGAATCGTTGGACGTGCTTGATCGTAGTATTCAGGCTCTGCGGTCGAATATTTTGGATGATGTGCATCTAGCCTCAAGATATGCGATCTTACTGGAGGTGCATGTGTCGCGCTTGCGCAGGAATCTTGTTGCTTCGTCTTCTTCGATTTCGAAACCTTCTTCTGCTGCCGCTGCTAGTACTATGATTCCTAGCAGTAGTAGCAGCAATGTTGGTGGTAGTACTAGTCTTGGTGGTGCTGGTGCTGGTGCTGGTGGATTTGGATTACCGCCGACAGTCCCCAATAGCCAAACCACGACACGCCCATCCTCGACGCAGCCGTTTTTGAAAAGAAGAGGCGGCGGGGAAGACGGCGAGAACTCTATTGCAGGCGAAGAGCTGATGACACCCGTGTCTGCAGCGTCGATGGCAAACGAAGCAGGCAATAGTCAAACTGGCGTGATCGCTGATGACGAGTGGATGTTTTCGTTACCGTTTGATCCTTCCATGGCTCCGTTTGGGCCTGGTGGTGGGCAGTTATCTGGATTTGATGGGGGGACGTTGGACTTTTTATGGAATCTACCGGGGTAGGTTTGGTTATATGCACGTGAAAAGCTTTTTAAGTAATATGTACTGTATTGGGTTTATAAATACACAATATACCGGTTTCCAGTCTCAGTGCGATGACCTTCTCATGATGGCTCTGAAAAATGTTGAAGAAACCAAACGAAGGGCCCACCAAGCGTCTCTAGGAAGATTGGTCAACGCCCTGGGTAGATACAGATGGGGGAAGGTCAGCATCATGGGTACCCCAGGTGCTCTCGTTGCGACCCAGGGTCAGGACGAGCTCCTGGCCGTCAGTGAAGAAACTGTAGTCAATCCAGTTTTTGGTGTAGGGCTTTCCGTTAAGAGTGGCCGACTGAATGTAAATGTTTTCGTACGAAGAATCAAAGTTGACCGTCTTGATGGTCGATGTCTTGTTGGTCAGAGGAGAAGTGTATTGAACCGATGGGAAGAAGGGCGGGATGATGAAGTACACATTCTGCGCGGGGTTGGGGAAGAGACCCATCATAGACATGGCAACGAAAGCACCCATGGTTCCCGAATCGTCGTTTCCAGGAAGTCCAGCAGGGGTAGGAGAAAAGTACTCGGGGATATAGTAATGGGCCCGGCTGGCCGACTTTCCTGGGCGACCGGCGTAGTGGTACTGGTAGACAGTAAGGAATGCAGGCTCGTTGCCGATGTAAGTGATTTGTTTATCGTGCATGTAGTCGAGACGCTTGACAAAGCTTGATGCACCTCCGAGAAGAGTAATCAGAGTTGCCATGTCATGAGGGACAAAGCTGTTTTGGCAGTTAGTCAAGTTGGTCATTACCATTAAATTGGAGAATCTCTTACAATTGGTATTCGAAAATACTTGATTCAAATGTCTCACCAGCGGTATTTTGCAAAGAGCAAATGGAACCACTGACATCAATGTTGGAACATTCAAGAGGATCCTGCAAGCAGATAAGTTAAGAGGAATTCGCTTTAGTTTTGTCCAGTATCGATCAATCTCACCTGGTATCCCCAAGTCTGATTCAGATATTTGGGCTGGAAAAATCCGGTGAAGCCAGTGTCGGTCCCATTGATGTAAGCCTTCTGGTCCTTCTTGAAAAGGTTTTGCCAGTAGGCAGACGTCTTGGCGTATTTTTCGGCATCATCCGTCTTGTTCATACCGCTGGCGATTTGCGCGATAGCATAATCATTGTAGCTGTACTCCAGCGTCCGGGAAATACTGCGAGTCATGGTACCAAACCCAACGTAATCCAGATCCTGAACAGGAATGTAGTTCAAAGACTTCCAGCTTTGCAGACCACCACGGCCCTCATTCGACCAGTCGTAAGGCTCCTCTTCGGCATCTTTTTGAACTGCGGCGTACGCAGCCTCCCAGTCAATACCGCCATCAAGACCCTTCACGTAAGCATCGGCAATCACATTGTCCGCGTTCGATCCGCCTTGGGTGTAGCCTTTGCACAAGGACATACGGCAATCAGGTAGCCAACCCAGATGTTTCTGTGTGTCGACCAGAGATCGGACAATCTGAGTAACTGTGGTGGGGTCCACCAAAGTGATAAAGGGAAGTTGAGAACGGAACAGGTCCCAAATACTAATTCTCATGTCAGCGCTTGTCTGTGCAGTCTATACCTAAATGTCCAAGCTTACCAATAAAAGGAGTCAAAGTAAGGTTCCGAGCTCTTCCACAGCGGGTTCTCGCCGGTATAATTCTGAGGATTGATCATGGTGCGGTAGATGCCACTGTAAAAGTTTGTGAGCATCGTATCGTTGATACCTTCACGAGAGACTCGGATAGGGCTGAGCTTCTCCTGCCACAGGCTCACTGCTGCTGAGTGAGTAGCGGCAAAGTCAAAGTCGGGAATTTCGCTCTCAGCGTTAGAACAGGCTTGGGCCTCGCTAATGTAGCTCACGCCAACACGGGCGAGGACTGAGGAGTCTACTTCGGGCTTAAATCGCACCCACGCGCCACCCTATGGAATTAGTTAGATTAAAGGCATACATGACAGGGAGAGAGAGAGAGAGAGAGAGGTAACTTACAGGAAGAGGGTATCCGTTAATACCGAGGGAGATTTTAAGCGATTTGGCTTCGGAGGTGGCTCGAGTATTGACAAAGATACCATTGTCGCGGATATCGGCAGAGCTCTTGAAATCAGTACAGAAGAAAGCTTTGTATGAGCCGGATCCGAAACTAGGGAGGAAGACACCGGAGCCGGTCATGCGGCCAGTCGACTCGTCCACGTCAATTGTGGCATTGTCCTGTCGGGAATCGGACAGATCGGTCAAGTCCATCAGGAGTAGCGGGCTGGCAGAAGAGTTTCCGGAAGTGAAGTTGAAGCGGAACAAGGAGGCGTGCTGAGTGGTCGTCATGTCGACGTCGACACCAGAAGACAGACTGACAGCAAAGTATCCCGGGCTAGACTTGACCGAGCTATTGTCAAAGGAGACAGGGCGCTCCAGCTTGGGATACTTGCAACCATCGATTTCGTCTCCCTCACAGCTTGCGTAGGGGAACAAGGCAAAGTTTCCAAGTGAAGGGCTGCCACCGGTACCAGAATCGTGCAGCGTAGAAAAACCGGTGATGTTAGAGCCATCCAGGGTAAAACCACCCTGATTGCTCTCGGAGTTGGTGTCGGCCACGGCTTTGGCCATGCCGTAGGGCAAAGAAGCACCGGGGAAGAC
This sequence comes from Talaromyces islandicus, assembly GCA_000985935.1. NCBI lineage: Eukaryota > Fungi > Ascomycota > Eurotiomycetes > Eurotiales > Trichocomaceae > Talaromyces > Talaromyces islandicus. Next base: position 4,343,450 of record CVMT01000001.1, on the reverse strand, counting down.
ATTGCCTAAACGTAAAGCAAGTTAGAACGGCCACGGTTATATTCATGATACGCGGGATCGTCATGTTCACACCTCCGTTGGCACTTCCGATCAGCGAATCGACGTATTGAAGGACATCGTAGTCAAAAGTGCTGTTGCTTGCCGCCGAGGTCAGGGAGCTAAGCAGGGAGCTGAGCGACAAAAGAGTGAGTGCTCGAGCCATGGTTGCTGTAGCTCAATCAATGACAGAAGAAAAGGAACGAGAGGGAGTGACTTGTCTTGGCCAGACAACGTCTGCCCCCGCAAGATCGGCGGGGAAATAAGCAATATATAGGCCAGCAACAGTGGGCTCAGCCAAGCATGCCGAAGTTACCGACCAGGGCTGACGTTGCACGGTTGCACCTGGACAAGTAGCTACGGACGTCCATTTCCTGCTCCAGGTGGCGCGCGCACCTCTGTCCAGGTTCCAACAGCCCAACATTTGAACGGAGGAATTCCCCCCCAAGGATTGGCAGAACCATCTTTGTCGATAGCGACGGCGCAAGTCGACTGGTTGTTGACGGTGTTCCTGTCGATCCCTGCATGTTTGGGCCTAGCAATGTAGGGTTGGGACGCCATCAGTCGGCCACTTTCAGGATAGGGTAGCATCGATGCAATTAGCAATTAATTAGTTACTGTCAACACAAAAATGAGCTAGTAAATCCTTACAATTAGGGCTTGGCCCTTTTTGGCGTACGTAGCTGTTTACAGTTCAACAGTTACTCCGGACTGTCAACGGATTACGCGATGTAGTTTAGCGTGTCGATAGCCACGGCTTCATGCTGCTCTATCTATAAAGATGCGATATGCCCGGACAGCGTCCTCGTCGCTTTTCGCCCGCAGGAATTAAATCTTTTTCTCATGCGCCCTCTTTTTGCGCTAAATCGGCGATATCCTTCCTGGTCGAGTCTTCAGTAAAGAATTCGGAGAGTTGACTATCGCGGATAATACAGAGTAATTAA
>CVMT01000001.1:4275324-4340680 GCA_000985935.1 Talaromyces islandicus | reverse complement strand
GTGCAAGTTTGCAACCCCTGTCGATCCTGCGCGGGGTTTCCGGCCTTGTATCCAGTCGCTCCTGCTTTTACGACTGATTTCTCCACGGTCATCACAATATCTCGTTGTACGGCTTATTACTCTGTACAATTGTTGCGATTTGATCCTGGCCTGAGGATCCAAACATACAAACATACACAACAAAACAAAACAAAACACTTTCAACTTGCAGACGCCTGTCTGAATTCTTCTGGCGTGTCGGGCTGGTTTCGCCAATGGGCCTTCTTGACTGCATCTTCCTCTTCCATCTTGGCCACAACACGCGCGATGGTCGGATAATTGTTGACATCTACGCCAAAACGCGCGGCACTCCATGCTGCAGGAACAAGACATACATCTGCCAGGGTAATGTCATCTCCAACGCTAAAGACTCCTGCTGTCTTGGAGGCAACGGCTTCGTATGCGGCAAGCCCAGCCTCTGTCGCTTGCCGACAGAGGGGGCTAGGGTCCGCGTCGAGCTCTTTGATCCATCGCTGAACGCGTAAGTTGACTACAGGCTGAATATCTGCCGAAATAATCGCGACCAAGGTCTGAGCGAGAGCACGCAACTCCGGGTTTGGGGGTAGGAGAGGTCGATAGTGTGTGCTCGAGGGCGGGATGATTTCTTCGAGATACTGCAGAGCGGCAATCGACTGTGGAATGGCGAAGCTTTGACCTGGCGTCTTGTGCACTACTAGAACCGGCACACTCAAGGATGGGTTGAGAGCTCGGTGTTCCTCAGTACGCTGCTCATTCTTCAGCAAATGCACAAAGATAGGCTTGTAGGGGATGTTGTGCAAATTGAGCGCAATGCGCACTCTTGCCGAGCAAGAAGACCGGAAGTAGGTGTAGAGATCGAAGGTGGGAAACTCGGAATTCATGGCGGCATTTGTTTTCTTCGGTGCTTTCCAGCTGCTTGAGCTTCACGAGCCGTGGTGTTTATACATATCCTGGTGTTGCGGAGGCGCGGCTGTTGGCGGAAGCTTTCCGCCGGCTATCTGAGGCAATTCCGAACGGGGAAAGAGAGGAACTGATGACGACATGCTATTTCTACTCGTTAATTCTACCGTTGCGATTTTTGAGTGCGGCTCTCCAATGCCGCCTACGAGTGACTTACGAGTGATTAAAAGTGTACAATGATCGCATGAAATCCGATTATCACTATCGTTGATTTTAGACATTTACTTGCTGAAAGAAAACTGCACAGCAGGCTCAATCCTGCCCACGCAGTTGCCAAATCCAACGTATTGGCCGTCAACACTCCCTGCTACCGCCCGCAAAGTCACCTCATCTCCGTCCTCCAAAAATACTCGCTTCGTTGTACCGTCTGCCAAGGTAATAGGCTCTTTGCCGCCATTCGTCTGCTCTAACAGACTGCCCTGGGAGCCCGACTCTTTTCCTGAAATAGTGCCGCTGCCCAGCAAGTCTCCCGGACGCAAGTTGCAGCCGGTGATGGTGTGGTGGGCTACCATCTGCGTGAATGAGAACAGCAGGTTTGTGGCATTGGTCGTTGAAATCCGAGTGGGTACTTCTCCGCCGGCGTGCTTGAGGTCGACCTCGAGCCTGATGTTGTAGCTGTTGTCCGCTCGTTTTTCTCTCAGATACGGAAGCAGGGTGTCTCGAGAACCCGGCTCAAGGCCCTCGGCCCGGAATGGCTCCAGGGCATCAATCAATACCACCCAGGGCGTAATCGTTGTAGCAAAGTTCTTCGCATTGAACGGACCCAGAGGGACATATTCCCAGGCCTGAATATCACGCGCAGACCAATCATTCATCAGTACTAGACCAAAGATATGGTCTTCTGCCTCGTCGATCGAGACGGGCTGTCCGAGTTTGTTGGAGGTGCTCACAAACGCCGCCAGCTCCAGCTCAATGTCTAGTTTCTTGCACGGCGAGAAGAGAGGGACTTTGGGGGTTGCAGTCGGGTTGGCCAGAATCTGGCCCGAGGGACGCACAATGGGTGTACCAGAGACCACAACACTGGAAGCTCGACCGTGATACCCGACAGGCAGATGCGTGTAATTCGGCTGCAAGGCGTTGTCAGGCCCACGGAAAAGCACACCAACGTTGTATGCATGGTTGAGACCTGCGTAGAAATCCGTATAATCGCCAATCTGCATCGGCAGGTGGTTTGTCACATTGCTGAGCGGGATCAAAGCACTGCTCCGTAGACTTTCATTGTCCTTGAGAAGCGCCGCATAAGGCGTGTCGGCTTTGAACACAGCTTGTAGATACTCGCGTACTTGTCTGTGAATCGGCCGCCCAAGCGCGGCAAAGTCGTTCAGCGTAGTCTGATTGAACACATTGAGATGCGGTTGGATAGCTGGTAACTGCGAGAAGCCTTGAGCGCGCGCAAACGCAGACAGATCGAGCGCATAGTCGCCAATGGCAATCGCAGGGACCTTTGTCGTCGAGCCGTTGGCGGAGATGATACCAAAGGGGATATTGGCGAGAGAAAAGTGCGATTTTGGGGGGATTGTAAGCCAGGACGCCATTTTCTGCTAACTGTTTGTATACAAATTTTTTGACACCCTTTTTTTTCTTTGTTGTTTGGCTTTCTGTCTTCTTTTTCGACTCCTATACATGAGCAAGAAGAGAGTGGGGTATGGTCCTTGTCTTTCCGAGATTCCGTCTGGCATTTCATCATAGCGGAACGGCCCCGCGGCGGGATAACGCCGGGTATTTGGACTTCGCCGCTGCAAGCCGGGAATTTCTTTCTTATTGTGATGGCTGTTGCCGGATATTCACCAGGAATTGTTAGAAAGTGTCTGTGTCACTGTGGATACCCGGAGACATCAAGATACATTATAATAATTTCCAAGAAAATCAAAACCACTTCCTGTCACTTGGTATTGGCATCAACCAGGTTCAAAGTGAATAAATCAAAATGGCCACCGCAACAGGAGTCTCTCCATCACCAGCCACACATCTCTCATCAAACGACGCCGCCGTCCTGCAGGCTCTTTTCGATGCCGACTCTTCAGCTTCCTCTTCTACTCTCGCCAAAATCGACAGTTCCCTACCTTCCTTCCCTTCAATATCATCATTAGATCCATCCAGCATCCAGTCTGTCAAGGAGCGCGAACTAGCGGTTATACGGCGCATTCAAAATGTATCGGACAATAAAAAGCTCTCAGTCCTGGACGAAGCAATCAAAGAACTCGATGGATTGATCAAAGAGGCACCGGATTATCCTCCGCTATACGCGAATCGAGCCCAGGCGCTGCGAATGCTTATTCAAGCATCATCATCATCTGCCGCAGACTCTGAGAATAGTAATACTAAAGATAACGCACTTTTCCTTCCCAACTACGCAGACAGCGCAACCAGGCTATGGTCCGATCTCACCCAGGCCATCACCCTCTCCACGCCTTCACAACAAACCGCCAGCGTCTCACCGGCCCAGGCGCGTCTTCTCTCCAACGCACACACGCATCGCGGGTATATCCTCCTCAAGGCGGCGAAAATCAGGAAAGAAACTCCCCAAGAAGCAGGAGAAAATATCACAAAGGGCGGACCCCAGCAGCTACGCAAGATCAGCACGCGCGACGAGCTGGAGGAGATGGCGAGTCGAGATTTTTTCCAGGCCGGGCGGTATGGCAATGATGTTGCACGCGAGGTAAGCGTGCAGACGAATCCGTATGCGAAGATGTGTGGGACGATAGTGAAGGAGGCGTTGAGGAAGGAAATAGAAGAGTTTCAATAGATTTTTTTTACAAAGTGTTCTATATGTATTTAATACTACGTGTAAAAGTAGTTGTCTGCAAATAATCATTCCATTTATCAATCAATATATCAATATACATTAAGCTGACTTGTGTGGGTTCACAAAGTGTCGCTTCAGTGGCTCCCAGCTCTCTGCATTGTAGTCCTCCTGCACCTTCTGGCACGTTTTCAGTCCCCATTCAGACACTCCGACCATCAGAGAACTAAAATATTCTTGTTAGCAAAACCCTTCACTCTCTTTGCATTTTCAAAATGAGGCATACCTTTCAAACATAAATGCCATGCTGCCCTCGCCCACCTTTTGCGGCTTGAGCTCAGCGTTGCTCGCCTTCTCATGCGCCCCAGAATCAGGGCCATGCGCGCTCATGATATTGTGCAGACTGGCGCCCGCAGGCCGGAACCCGCCGCCGACTTTGGCATCATAGTCTCCAGATATCAGACCCATAAACTCAGACATGGTGTTGCGATGGTACCACGGCGGCCGAAAAGTATCCTCCGCCACGAGCCACCGCGGCGGGAAAATGACAAAGTCGGCAATGGCCGTGCCAGGATGGTCCGAGGGGCCCGTCAAGACAGTAAAGATTGAAGGGTCTGGGTGGTCAAAGGAGGTGGTCCCAATAACATTGAAACGGCCGAGGTCGTACTTGAATGGATAGTAGTTGCCGTGCCAGGAGACCACGTCAAAGGGGGTGTGGTTCTGTTTTGCCGAGAAGAGGTTGTTGTTGAACTTGCTGATGACGTGGTAATCTGAATTCTCTGCCTCGTCGTCGTCGAATGAAGCTACTGGTGTTTGAAAGTCGCGCGCGTTGGCGAGGCCGTTGGAGCCAATGGGTCCCAGTTCTGGGAGCTGGTAGTGTCCCTGGTACAGCTCGCAAATATATCCTCGCACGGGGCCGGACGGGAGGGTGACGCGGTATCTATAATGTAGATTAGAATGCTGCATACTAGCAGCACGGGTAAAGAAGAACGTACTTGATACCCCGGGGAATGACACAAATCTCATTTGGCCGGACCAAAATCTTGCCCAGCTCGGTCTGGATATCGAGCACTCCATGCTGGGGCACAATGAGGAAATCTCCATCAGCCGAGTAAAACGCTTCCTTGCCCATATCCTTGCCAGCGGCATACATCAAAATACCCAGTCCGCTCTTGACGGTGGGGTCGCCGGCGCCCGCCACCAGGTGCAGGCCATGCACCCAGTCGACCTTTTCATCCAGATCAAACGGGTTCCATCGAAGCTGGTTGGGGATGTGATGCAGTGTCTGCTTCTTCTCGCTGCTTAGAGAGGTGTTATAAGTGTCTTCGGCGATGGGCTGGTAGTTGGCATGGGCGGCAGAGGGGAGGATGCGATACAGCCAGGTCTGTTTGTTCTCGTGTCGGGGAGCTGTAAACGCAGTGCCAGACAGCTTCTCGGCATAGAGCCCGTATGGAGGCTTCTGGGGCGAGTTCTGAGCAACAGGAAGTGCGCCGGGTATTGCTTCGGATCTGGAGCTCTATCAGGTTGATGTCCAGCAACAGTACTTGGAAGTCTACTTACTCAAAGTATGAGTTGAATCCGTTCTGGTAGGAGTACGAATCAGGGACAGAGAATTGAGTAGTCGGCATTGTAACAGCTCAGCTTAGCTCTTTACCTTTACTACAGCTCAGAGATTGAAGGCAAAACAATGAATGCATCGTCAACTGATATAGCGAACGACGCACCTACCCCACACTTGGCCCGCGGAATGGCAGCGGAACCCGCTCCGCACGCGCCGAATACCCGGAGCTAGCCGGCACTACTTCTCTGGTTGGTCGTCTAGTCCACATGATTCCGGGACCGCCAATATCCGTCCGCCTCAAATAGCCGGCGTCCAACAAACCAACAAACCCTAACCGTTAAAAGGAGGAGGCAAAAGAGTCTGTAAGGGGATGTTGGCGGATACAGCAGGAATACACAGGCAAAAATGGCTGGAAAAAGGCGAACCGGACCGTGGTGGAGGGTGTGGATGACTCGAATGTCGTGAAGCATACTTATACGCATTCTCTCGCTGTGTTAAAGCTCAATATCAACTCAATCCATCATCATTCTTTTCACTTCCCAATATTTGGAAGATATTAGCAGATATGGCTCCATCCATCTCAGATCTGCAGTCTTCGCCACTGCCTGCCAACGCCAGCAGCCTCTCTTCCTATCGCGGCTACGACCACGTACACTGGTACGTGGGCAACGCCAAACAAGCCGCAACCTTTTACGTGACACGCCTGGGTTTTGAGCGCGTCGCCTACCGCGGTCTCGAAACAGGCTGTCGACACATCTGCTCGCACGTCGTGCGCAACGGCGACATAACCTTTGTGCTGACATCGCCACTGCGCTCGCTCAACCCTGCCAAACTCGCCAACCTTTCGACCGAGGACCAGCAGCTTGTCGCCGATATCCATGCGCATTTAGAGAAGCACGGGGATGCGGTCAAGGACGTTGCTTTTACTGTAGACTCTGTTGATGCCGTGTTCAACGCCGCTGTGCGGAATGGCGCGGTCGTTGTTGCGCAGCCCACGACGGTATACGATGAGAAAAAGAAAGATGGCGGCTCTGTTCGCATGGCCACAATTCAGACATATGGCGATACAACGCATACCCTGATTGAGCGAAGCCAGTCGTACACGGGAGTGTTTCTGCCGGGATACAGGGCTGAGACGTCGGTCGTTAAAGACCCCATTACTGCGCTGCTGCCAGAGGTGAACCTGAAGAGGATTGATCACTGTGTGGGTAACCAGGACTGGGAAGAGATGGAAGACGTGTGCACATAGTACGTTGTTTTTATTTTTGGTGTGTGTGTGTGTTACTGTCAGTCAACTAACAGCGAGCAGTTATGAAAAAGTCCTTGGATTCCACCGCTTCTGGTCCGTCGACGACAAAGACATTTGCACGTACGTTTTTCTTTTCTTTCTCTTCCAGTCCCTACGACCTTTTACTAAACAAGAAAAACAGAGACTACTCCGCCCTCAAATCCATCGTCATGTCCTCCCCCAACGACATCGTCAAAATGCCCATCAACGAGCCTGCACATGGCAAAAAACAATCCCAAATTGAAGAATATGTCGACTTTTATGACGGTGCCGGCGTACAGCACATTGCCTTACTGACAGACGACATCATCAGCGCCATCACAAACCTGCGCGCGCGCGGCGTTGAGTTTATCAAGGTGCCCGAAACGTATTATGACGATATGTGGGTGCGGCTCAAGCGCGCGGGGATTATGCCCAGGGAAGCATGGGAGGATATTAAGCGGTTGGATATTCTGATTGATTTTGATGAGGGAGGGTATTTGTTGCAGCTTTTTACCAAGGTTGGTGTTTTTTTTTTTTTTTTTTTCTCCTTTCAATATATATAGAAATTTTTACGTGAATGCGCTGACTGTGGGTTGCAGCATCTCATGGACCGGCCAACCGTCTTCATCGAGATTATCCAGCGCAATAATTTCTCGGGCTTTGGTGCGGGCAATTTCAAGTCCCTATTTGAGGCCATTGAACGTGAGCAGGAGCTTAGAGGGAATCTAGTATAGGTTGTGTGGATCTTTTCAGCAATGTTGTGGCAATGTTGTGAGGCTTTGTAATGTATTTAAGAAATCTATATATACCTTACTGTTGCAGATGATGTTATTATGTATATAATTTTACAAGTGTTGTTGTATCCTGGGATGTATTGGTAATGCTGCATATGACGTTATAAACCGCTTCTAAGTTGTAAAACCCTTGCAAGACGACGCAAACCATTTTCTGCGTTGCGGGCAATTTGATACGTTGCAAATTGTATTATAATTCATATAGAAATTGATTGTATTTTTGGTATTCTAATTACAAATAGAGAAACTGCAGTGAGACCTGCACTTGAGGCCTGCAAGACCAATATAAAAGCGTACTCAGGAAGCCTGCATGTTAGTAAGGCCTCCTAAGGCAATTACAATGTACATGTACTGGGGAAGCTTGCAACGAGGCCTACATTTGCACCTGTGCGCAGCTGGGATTAGTGAGGCCTTTCGGAGAGAGAGGATTGATGAGGTTAAATATATACATATCTGGTGGTGTTGATAATACATGTATATATTTACAAAGGTCAGCTCTGGGATAACCGCATCAACACCAGACTTCTGGTCTGTTTCGTAAGTCCACCAGGTCAGAAGGTCGATCCTCTTTTATTTTCCGGATAAATCATATACTTGCACAATAATTACAAAGTTCAGAATGCACCAAGACCTTGATAAGTTACAGAAATTCATTGTTCGTAGAGACTAACTAATATACCACGTGATCGATCTCGCTCCAAGCAGTAAACACCCTGTGTTTCTTTCTTGTACATCATAGTATTATTATATTACATCAAAGTAGAGACCGAAATGCACATGGGCCGTTGGTCTTGAGTGAACACATAAAGCTAAGCGACCGGCGCCCGTAATTCGAGGTTTTCTGTTCATGAGCCGCCATAATACGACAGAGGATCGTACTCGTCCTCTTCTTGCGTCTGGTTATGTTGCGGAGGTCGTCGTCCATATGCGTGGGATGGTGACGCTGTTGCTGCACGCGGGTTGGAGGCATGTCCTTGAAAAGGAGCGGTATGAGTTGGCGCTGTTGTGGAAGGCCGAACGATTGGTTGCGATGGAGCAACAGGCGCTGGATGAGATGGCGTTTCGTCATTTGCCGGAGTAGCAAACGGATTAAACGCCTGGTAAGCCCCGTTGTTTTGAGGGTTTGGAGACGCTGTCCCACTGCCAGGAGTGTAGCTGCGATTGACGGGGTCTGTCTGTGGCGAGGGAACGGTCGTATTGAGCGGAGGTAGCGAATGGCCAGGAGGGTCGTTTGCAGGTGTGAAAGAACGAGCGTGTGTAGTGTTGTTTGCCGGTGAGAATGCCGTGTACGGTCCTGCATTGGCCGGGGTGTTTGCAGGCGAATATGGACGATTATGGGCCGAGTCTTTGATCCGAGGGGGCGGTTGATCACCAGCTGGGCCATATGCTGGAGTGTACGAACGAGCATCAGGTGCGAAGTTGGCGCGAGAAAACGGCGGACCCCCGGCAGGTGTGTTAGCAGGTGAATACGGGCGACTACTCGAAGCTCCGTAAGGTCGTTGGCCAGACATCATGTTGTCTCCGGACATGGGGCCTTGTCCATAGTTATCACCTTGGGGATAACCAGGTGTGCGGAGACCCATTGATGATGGCGGTTGAGAATATCCTGAACCTGGAGTGCGACGACCAGGACCTTCCATTGGCATGGGGCCTCGACCGCCTTGCGTGGTGCGAGGGCGATTCATGGCAGGAGAATACGATCGACCCATATTAGGATCAAATGGCACTGGGGGCAGAGGCGGCATGTGCGATTGTTGGTGGTCAAGAGGGCTGTAACCCATTGGCTCTGCATTTGCTGTCATTGAAGCAGACTCCGAATAAGCAGAGTTCTGGGTGTTGGTCTTGGTCAACCACGGGCGATCGACGCCACCGAGGTCTGGTAGAGTTGGTTGCTGGTGCAGGTCTTCTTCGCTCGGCAGACGCCCGGCCTGCGAGCTGTAAGATGGTAGCGTAGTTTGGGTTGTCTGCCGTGATAGTGGCGCAACAGTCACGATGGGCTTCTTATCTTCTGGATACTCCTGAAGAGAAGGCAAGGTTGGTGCCATTTTGACAGGCTTAAGCTCTTCTCCCTCGGTCAAAGGCATCGTTGGCGTTCGATCCTTCAGCTGAACGTCATGCGCCAGGGCCTTGGCTGTCTTCTTCCTCACAATACGATCTAGCCGTCTGTTAATCTTCCGCCGACAGTAGCGTTTGAGCGAGCCATCTTCGGAAGGAATGTGGTGCCACAGGAAAATGAGGTACAGAATAACCGATATCAACAGGCTAAGCGCAGCAATTACCCAGATAATCAAAGTGAACAGCATCCCAAACAAAATCACAGCTTGTTGGTAGTTCTTTTCCGCCAATGCTTTGATATTGATGAAGAATTGGGCAACGGGAGAAGTGCCATCGGGAGCGGCATGTGAGCCTTCTGGAATCAAATTCAACTGCAAAACAGAGTACAGAGTAATAGCGTTAAGCACCTGACGAGGCCCATCGGCGAAAACAATACGTAGCCAAGCTATTGCCCAAATCAGTACAGTCCACGCAGATATGTAGGGAATTAGCGAACCTTCGAACGAGAAATATGCAAAGAGAGCCACGTAGTCGGCACCTTTCTTACTCTTGGTCAACTCGGCAAACACGAGAAATCGCCGGTAACCTTTGGACTTCCCAACCCGGATACTTTGTACACGGACAGCAAGCGGATCAAGGTAGCTCTCAGCAATGCTGTCGGATCGCATCACGCGGATTGTGCGAATCCATCGCATGGCCAGCAGCACAAACGAAGCAATGATACAGCCGGCGAAGATCCATTTTGAAATTTTGAAAGGGATTTTGGGCTTGATCTGGCTAGACCAGCGTGAGAAGACGAGCAGATTGACGGCAGTAAAGGTATCGACGGCGTAGACGGCAATGGAAACCACCAAGAAGAACCAGACCATGAAATAGGAAAAGCCCGTGAAGCAAGAGCTGCTTTTGAAGTCGTTCAAGTTCTGTTGATTTCCGTGTTAGTGTTTTTTTTTTTCTTGTTTCATCTGATCCCGAGTGACGGCAACTCACGATATAGTCCCATGTCTGTTCCAACCTGGTCTGACCGAGCTTCTCTCGGTCTCCACAACAGCTCATCGTGAAGGAGCGTCTGGTCCTGCCAGAGACAGAAAAATGGTCACCTATTCTTTTTCTTTTAAGGATCCGGTCGCAAAACGCAACTTGCTCTTCGGACCTGCCGTGAACAAGCCGCGCCGCTCAATAAGCGGAGTCAATAGATGGCGAAAGAGTGGATAGTACGTTCGAACGAGCGTGTCAATAATATTTCAAGAAATCCCTTTTTAAAAAGAATATCATCAAGTCAACATCGCTTGGTTCCCGGTGAACTCGTGGGAATGGCTGCAGGGTACGAGGAGGCAGCGACGGGCATCCGCGGTTGTTGACCTTCCGATTCACTTGATTGATCGATCGGTCAGATCAGATTGCAATAATAGATGGTGCAATGCCTGGGTTATTATTATCGTCGTACGCAGTGGGCGGTGTGAGGGGGAATGCTGGCAGTCGACTGGAGGCCGCCAAGGGGGTTGGCCAGTTTCAGAATGCGTGCGACGTGGGCCACTGGAGCAGCCAAGAGAGAGCGATCAACGGGGAGTGTATGGGTAAAGAGCGACTGGGCAGAACAGCAATGAGCGTCAAGCCGGAGGGAGAGTCGATAGATCGACTGAAGGGACGGCGGCAATGCAATGGCAGCGAGCGAAGGGTGATTGATGATGGATGATGATTGATGATGGGACTCGATGGGGCAGGGAACGAGCGGGCGGGAGGGCGGCTGCACCAGGGGACACGGCCCCCGCCCTGCGCTAGCCCTCTAGTACGTCGCTAGCCCCGAGGCTAGCAGGCAGTGTCGCCTTTTCATAGGCTTGCTCGTCCCATTCAGGCACGCTGCACATGTCGTATTTTATTTCCTGATTAGGTGGAATTCTCGCCAGAGACTGACACAGAGACAGACAAGTTTTACATTCAAGATACTCCGTACGTACCGGACGAGACAGACCTCGATACAGAACTGAACACAAAAGACTTCCAGACACAGCAGCACTCGCCCTTACATGCCCTTTGGTTCATCTTCCTTTACCGCGCCGGAGAATCACCGCCGCCATTATCCCTCCCTTGATCCCTGTTTCAATCATCCACAAACTCCCCATGGACCATTATCTCCTCTCCATTTGACATCAAATATAGCTCGACGCTCGCGCACACGACGTCAGCGAGAACTACTAGGACGAGACAGTAGAATGACACGCAGACAAGCGTTCTTGGCAAGTCTTGATTCTTCGGCTGCTGGCGATGCGATTGGTTCGCACTTGGCGCCGTTGATGCAGAAGCTCGTGCGCGTACCCAGCCCACTTGGTCTGCTTTGCTTCCGTGAAGGATCTCTTTCATAACTTGACTACTCCATATAAGTCATGAAGCAGCTAGGCGCGGAGCTTTAGGCCTCGAGCCAGCGAGCATGGTAAGGACGTGTAGTAGGATGCATCTTGGCACGACCTGGACGTAGCGACAAACAGTGATTATGTTTGAAACGTGTGGCAGATAAGAAGAGACGCCACCGACAAGAACATCTTGCCGGCTTTGGAAAATTTAATAACTCAGAGTTTTTGTGCAGGAATAATAAATGGGTCGTAAGTTTCAGGGCATTCTCATATCACGTTATGGATGATATTAAAGACGTTATTACCGATAAGAGAGTGCTGGATGTTTGCCATTTCCACATTAGTGCTAGTTCCCAATAGCACTAGTTGTAATTAGCCGGTTTCGAGCAAATGACAAGAAAGGCTCGCTGATGAGACTTGTCGACGAGAAAGGGCCTACCATTCTCGTAGAAGAAGAGTAAGTTTCTTCGCCATCCCATTCTTCAACATAGTCTTCCCACTTAGCCGACTTTTGCATAATCCCGATCATTTGCAAAGTCTCTGCTATCCGCCTGTCGAAGAGTGGGAAGATCTTCCACTGAAAATGTTGTAGTGTCAATTTCTGAGGAGTTGGGTGTGATTAATGGCTGCACCTCATTCCTTTGCACCATCCGCCACCGCCATTGTTCCCAAGGTGTCCAGTCTCATAGTCGAATTCGAAGGAGACAAGGGAAGGGATCTCAATGGGGAGGCTGGTTGACGACGTGTATTTTCGGCGGGAAACGGCCTTCTCAGCGACCTTCTTCGGCTGCTCCCACAGGACATTTCATTCACATCTTTCTGTGTAGCGTGTGATGCCCCCCGCAGTCACGAAAAACCGATACTTTCGCGACAAGCGAACTTCCAAATCTTCATGTCTTCATGTCAAACCCCCCGCCCCCCGGAATAGATAGAGCTGCCATATTGCGAGCAGTAGCCCCATGTTTGGAAAAGAAAGTCACATCGTTCCACAAGGATTTCAATTGAGAAAGTAAATGCTTGTGTTGGCAGATGGTGCAGTAATAGGGTTCGATCTATGAGACAGTAGCCACGTTCGAAGCAGAGGTGGTGGAACTTTGGGACCTTTGGTTTGTAGCCCGTGATGTGAGTAAACTCCACTCATTTCATTTCATCACAGTACGAGCAAACAAGGACTTTGACTGGTTTGCCACTGTGTCTTCCATGCGTTGATATTTTCTCTTTTCCAAGACATGATCAAACAAAGCGAGTTTTGGTTGGAAAGGGTCTACACCGTTGGAAAAAGTGCGGCCAAAACTGGGGAAAAAGCCAATTTAGATGTGGCCGCGAGCAGTCGTGAACATCTCGAAGGTATTGAGAGCACCTTGGACGAGGCCAAACTGCTAGAATAGTGTAATGTGAGGCTGGGGGTCGACAGAGACTCTCCGGACACAGGCGGATTAGGGATACGGCATTCAGAAGGGGACTGACTGACAATGACGCCTTTCATGAATTCCCCAAAGTGGTCGTTACAGCGTCACACTGGCTAGACAATGACCGCGCAAACTGTACACGCGAGTCATTGGTTCAAGCAGAGGTTGGAACAGTGCTTTGAGAAAGAAACCGAAAGACACGGTCAAGAAATAATAGGACTGATCGTATTTGGCCACATCATCATCTTCGTTGCCTTGTGGACAACCGGTCATCAAGAGTGTAGCAACCAACTGTAAAAGTGATATCAATATCATTGAAGTTCTACCTCAATTCGATGCATCAACCACCTCGAGTAATTGCCTTTTCACCGCAGAAAAATTGGTGCGGTTGGGTCGTAGAACCAGAGATGGAATTTTGGCAGTGGATCCCTAAATATGGAATATAAAACGAGTTTTGTGGCCATGCCCGAAGGAGTCTTGTCCGGATTATACCATTGGGTTCCTCGGATGCATTCAGCAGAGCTTCAGTAGATTCTGAGACCAAGAATGATGGTATCTGATATTTCGGTAGACGATCCCCAGAGTGAATAATGAGTGACTGCTCGAGCAATGGTTTTGTGTCGTTGACAGGCTTTGCTTTTGTAATACTTGCGGTGTTAGGTTTCTACCATGATCTCCCCTCGCATCGACAGCCTTGCTTCAGCTATATTCTCGAGATGAATTTCCTCTGTTGGCTTTGCTAATAGAGCCAAGCTAGCCATGGTGAATTTGTTAATTCTCCCAGTATGTAGACTTCAAAGCGAATAGGGGGAACAAAGAGAGAATGTCGTTCAACCCCGTGGAAGAGTGAACCTGTAGTCGAGGAGCATTGTCCATGATGTGGAGAAGCTACCCATGCAATGAGAGGATAGATTCTAAATTGTTTTTCTTGACCATCGACAAGAAGCCTGAGATGTCAAGCTCGGTCAAACCCCGCATTGTAGTTGTCCCGAGTGTTGACCAGTTTTTCGAAGAATCAAATGGTTTGCTAGACCAAGCAGCGATGAAGGAGATCGTTTCAAAGCCAACAGCTTGCTGCATCGGCGGCATCAAGAACCGAATAGACCCGGCGTCCTGGGAGTCCCAAATTCGGAGTCGGCCATTCGGGCAAGTATCCCTAAAGACTGGAATAGCAGAGTACATGCTGAATGAATTTTGCTTGTACCCTTGCCTCTCATTCCTTTCAATGGTCGAAAAGTATTTTGTGGTATAGTCATAAATGAACCGTCCGAATCCCAGTATGGCTTGCTTCACTTGAGTGGCGTGATACAAGACTCAAAAGTCAACAGCCTGCGTTGGAATTTCTGAAAACAAAAACAAAAGCAGAAAGGAAAGATAAGAAGAAAAAACCCTTTTTTTTGGATGTTTTTGTTTTTTCAAGTTTTTTCGGGATTTGTCGTCTGAAAATAATCAGGACGAAGTGCCTTGGGCGGCAAAAAAGAGAGGAAAAGGAGAAAATAAACGCAAGAAAAAGACATTGCAAAACAACAAAAAAAGGAAAAAGATTTTTTGTTGAAGTTTTTTATTTTCAATTTTTTTTTTTTTTTTTGGGTGATTTTAGTCAAACTGAAAAGGACCAGTTTGACTCTTCGCCCAAGCCAGACCACGATGTCGGATCTTCGGTGCTGCTATATGCTGCAGCAAGCCTTACCTATCAAATCTTCAGACAATGAACGATCGATGCCATGAAAGGAGAAATGGAACGGCGCTGGGGCTGGTACCATTGGGTTATGCCTGAAGCAAAACCAAGACAATGGCCCGACTGACGAAAAGTGCGAGACGCTGGGGTCTGCACGCCCCTTAGTGAGGGGGTCGCCGGCGTTGACCAGCACGAAAAGAAGAATATATCCAAACGCCAGAACCAAGTCTAGTCCTGCCAGCGAGGGAAAGGCAGCCACCGGTCACTAGCACCGTCGGGTGTGCCAGAAGCAGCACCGAAACAACGGCCCGACTGACGAAAAGTGCGAGACACTGGGGTCTGCACGCCCCTTAGCGAGGGGGTCGCCGGCGTTGGCTAGTATAATGAGGGACCTGGTGTGCTGTGTCCTTCCTCAACTGCGGAGATGTGTGATATATGTATGCAATCGACCGTCCATGTTGAACTACACCATCCACTCTCGTATTTCACGTCAGCGTAAGTTGAAGCGTTATTGTCAGGGCCGGTATGGAACGAATCGATACAGGCAGTCTATCCATTAGTTCTCGCATAACGGTGGGAGTCCGGACAAGCGACAAAGCACCCGAGTCAACGGACTACAACCACCCCGTGAATTGATAATGTGGATGGATCTTGAGAAGACTGGGTCTTCACCAATCGCTGAAAGGAGAGTGGGCTTGCCAGGCAGAAGGTAGTGCACTGGAAACACGACCTCGATCCAGTCAGCTCATGGATCCGACAATTTGAAGTCTCGAAACGTTGTATCCTTTCATGCGCAGTGTCAACAAGTAACAATTGGGTTTTACCTGCGACGAAGTGGCATGAAGGGGCTTGACCTGGCACCCCTATTCGCCATCTGAGCGTTGGACCGCTGGATCGTTGCTCGCTGAAGCTCCGCCTCCTTGTCCCTCAGTTGCGCCCTCAAACTCTCCACTAAAGGATCGTTGTCGGAACGGCTGCGAGACAAGGAAGCGGATGGGCTGTCGCCCATGGCTTGGCTTCGAAGTTGGCGGAGCTCAGATTCCAGCTGTGACGTGTTCTCGCGGAGGACGCGGGACTCCGCTTTCTCCTTGTCGAGCTTGTCTCTCAGTTGGCGCACTTCGTTTTGCTTATGCTGATCGCGGACCACCTGTGTCGCCGCCGAAGGTTCCAATTCCGCCAGGCGCTGTTCGGTCTGACGAAGAGTATTCGTCAACTGCGCCAAGGCGGTGGTTTTGTCGTCGAGCTCGGTCTCGGTTGCACCAAGCTCCTCGGACTGGAGCTTGAGCGTGGCTGTCGTAACGTCAAGCCGTTTGGTTGTTTCGCCGAGCTCGTGGACGCAAGAGTCGTGCTGAGACTTCAAAGTGGCGAGTTCAGACGTGAGGGAACAAATACGCTGCTCGGATGCTTCCCAGGAAGATCGAATGTTGATGCCGAAGTTTCGGCGAGCTGCGCTTTGTTCGAGGCCTCATGAAGTTGTTGCGCCAGGTTGTGCTTGTCAATCGACAGCTGTTCACAGGTGCTGAACAACTTCGAGTATTCCTGGCGCAGACTCTCTGCGTCGGTTGCCTGATTGGAACGTTCTTGGGACAGATGATCTGCCCTTTTCTCCGCCTCAGTTGCCTTGGACATGGCTGTCGATACCGCCTGGTGGAGGGAGCGAAGCTCTTGCTCTTTCTCCAGCTCGGCCTTTCGAAGAACCTCTACCTCCTGGTGCAAGGTAGCTAGCTGAGTGTTCAGCATTTGAATCTTCGAAAGAGCCATATTGCCGTCGGTATCACGGCGCAAGGCGTCCAGTTGGTCCTGCAAAGCCGTAGTTTGCCTTCTGAGCGAGAGTGCCTCATTCATGTATTTGGAGAGGTTGCATGCGTACCACGGGAGCCGGTCGCATTTGTTCTCAAGCTCAGAATTTTCCGTTTGCAGAGACAGGAGGCGGTTGTAGAGCTCCTTGCTCTGGGCCAGCGCACTGGCAAGTAGCCCGGACATGTCGACGAGAACTTCCTTTTGGCCATCGGTCTTACTGATCAGGCCAGCCAGGAAGGTTTGGTAATCGAGGAGAACCGCGTCTTTTAGACGGGTTTCCTCTCTTACAAACTCCGGCGTGAAGAGGCCTTTGTACTTGTCTTGCCAGAGGAGCTTGCAGGCAAAGGCAGTAAGACCTGTGGTGATGGGGAAGGTGATGATCGGGAAGTGTCGAACACTGTCATCCTCATACATGTTGTCGTACCAGTCTGCCAATCCAGCCGTAATGGACCGCAGATATAGAACTGGCGACTGCCCCCAGCAAAACACTTGATCGTCGGTGCTTGATCCTCCAAGGCACGGCGTCGGTGTCAGGACTGTCCAGCGTAGTCCTGACAGGACACCCGACCAAAGCATAGAAGAGAAAGCAAAGGTCGTGGCCAAGATGGTTGTCGTCCAGGCGGCAAGGAGAACAGCAACGATCATCCAGGCAAAGAAGGCGACGACAAACAGAGCTTGGTTGGTCTTTGCAGAACAGTCCAGAACCTGCGAGGGAATTGGCAAGCAAACACCGAGGACATGGGCCAGACGAGCGCGTGGGGTGGCGCAGATACGGGCAAGCCAAGTGTAGGATGGATACGATGGCCGCCATGATGGTACCTCAGGCCGAATCATAATCCCGGCCGCGAGGCTCAGGAAGATGAACAAGAGGACGAATACCATGAATGTGTAGTGGAAGCACAGGTAGAGAACCTTGTTGCCTTCCCACTCGTATTCGGGTGTATCTGCAGCCACAGGAGGATGGTAAAACGCATCCAGCATGAAGTCACGCAAGTCGTTGGGTGCAATTTGGGGGAATGTGATGAGGACCCCGAAAAACGAAGATGCGGTGGCTGATATGCAGCAGAAGGCCAGGACGTCAAGAGTGTCAGTCACTGGCACCGCGAGCACAGGGGACAGGAGGATGTCGGGGGGCGAGCTCATAGGCACTTCAAAAAGAAGATACAGTATGAACTCCGCCAACATGAATTGGAGGGCCTCCTCGAGATAGAACATGAGGAGTTCAAAAAGGCTCCCCGTCATGTCGTCTCTCTCTGTGTACTTCGTATTCGAGCGAAACAAGGTATAATGAGAGTTGTAGTTGTGGGTGTCTGAAGATTTGATGGTAACAGAATGTTGTTGGGGCATTTTAGCGAGTTTCTTTGGAGAAAGAAAAAGCTTTTGCCGTAAATGTTGTGATTTTATAAGGTTGCAGTACAGTGCGTACGGTGCTTGAGGAAAGTCTTGAAGAAAGATGAAGAGGGAGAGGAAGAAATATGAAGAGCGAGAGGAAGAAAAGATGGGGGTGATGGCGAGGAGGAGGAAGGGAAGAGGAAGAGAAAAGAGGAGAATGGGAGAATAAGAGGATGGGGTATGATGGGCGGTGGCAACCTGAGAACAAACATCTACGAGGCGGTATTGCTCAAGTGTACATGGCATGCCATTTTGATATCGCGCCCTCTTTATCAAAGCAGGGTCGATTGGAACGCGGAAAACGGGTTATATACGCTTTGTATATACTATTTTAAAATACACCTGGTAATTTCCTGTTGAAGTATCTTGATTTTATAAAAATTGACGGTCGAAATAATCCAAGAAGAGCACGGCGAGCAGTTCCATCTTCTATTTCCTAATTAGGCAAGTGGGTCGCGTCCGGGCGTCACAACAACAACTGGCCCATTATGGCCGGGGCAACTTGTATGCAAACAAAGAATTCTCTTTTTCTTCAGCAAAATCAACAACAATCGACGAGCTTTGAGGCCGATCATCGGACTGACACAGCCTGCTGCCCCGTACCAACTGCAGCCGAGGCCGGCCTAACCACCGCAATTGATACTGCAGATGGCAGAGAGGATTGTTATTAAAACCAGCATTTGGAAGCCCCCCATGGAATGGATTAATCTCATAAGGGGAGCCTTAGGCCATCGCATTGCCTTGCTAGTTGGTGGGTGTTTTGTATCCAGGCAAAGAACCGGCCAAGTTGATATCTTAATTTGAGCGGATGACATTCACAGATACGGGAGTGAATATTAGTATTATTTAAGTATTTGCAACTAAATACAGTAAACACAGTTTTATGTTGTCAATCTTACTTTGCATGCAGCGCTTGAGGTGGATAGGCCTGCGTTGGGGTTACGCTTTGCTATCAGTTGCCTCATCAATACATCAAGTCCAAATACTACGTGTACCAGGCACTACTTGATTTTGAAGGGAGAAAAAAGAAAAGAAAAAAACTTATCGTTCTCTTGATACATAACAGATATAAACAAAACCCCATATAAAATGCTGGTGGGATACAGTAGTCTACTACGGCCCATGAAAAATCGCTAATAATCAACTGTTTGAATGATGGCGTCATAAATTTCTGGGACAGAAGTGTTAGTTGAATTGATGTAAAGAATTAACTCAAGTAGAAGCAACTTACTGGCCACGTCTGGCATGAGGAAGCTCTCAAATGCCAGCCCTGTGTGGGTGGTCAACCCAGCAACCCGCTTCACTGGGGCCTCTAGACGCAGAAAGGCGCCTTCTTGAATTGTAGCCGACACCTCAGCGCCTACACCATAGTTGATCATGCTTTCATGAACCACCATTGCCCTTCCTGTCCGTCTAACACTTTCCAATACAGTATCTCGGTCCCAAGGGTAAATTGTTCGTAAATCAATAAGCTCTATGTTTAACCCCTGCCGCGCTTTCTCCGCTGCAGCAATGGCTTGAGAGCACAGGTACAACGGTTGTCCGTAGGATATAATTGTCAAGTCCGATCCTGGTTTCACTATCTCTGCTTTGCTCAGAGGTATCGTGTATGAATCAATTGGAACATGTTCGACAGCCGCTCGATACAGAATCTTAGGCTCCATGAAAATAACAGGGTCGTTGCATTCGAGGATTGAGGACAATAAGAGTCCTTTAGCTTGCGTGGGAGAACGTGGCATAACCACACGGACACCCGGGATATGAGCGAACAAGGACTCCGGGGATTGAGTATGATACCTGGGGAGGTTAGTAGAGCCAAAAGCGTACATTTTTGGGCATATCCTACAGTGCACCATGTCCAACAGCACCACACGGCATTCTGATGACCAGACCTCCAGCATCAGCTCCAGTCGTTCCTTCACGATATCTGAATTTGGCTGCTTCGTTGACAATCTGGTCAAAGGCAGGGTAAACATAGTCGGCAAATTGGATTTCAGCAACAGGTTTCATGCCCTGGGCAGCAGCTCCGATGGCGAAACCGACAATTCCTTGCTCCGTCAAGGGCGTGTTGAAGACTCTCTCTGAACCAAACTCCATCTGCAAGTCCATTGAGCAACGGAACACACCACCAAAAGCGACGTCTTCTCCGAATAGGATGACTTGGTCGGACGCCGACATGGCCGTCTTCAAGGCTGAATTGATGGCTTGATATAAGTTGAGACGTTTTGTCGTTGCTGATTGCGGCAGTTCTTTCGAGCTGCTCAGCGACGCAGGAGCATGGTGCAATAGAGGAGTCGTCTTGTAATCAACCGGGAGGTTCAAACGAGCCGCGGGCGACGGAGCGGCCGACGAGTATGATCTGAGGCATCGCTGCCATGAGTGCGCCAGGCGCCAACCGGTAGTGTGTGAGAGCCTCATAGCAATTGAATAACGACAGGGAATATGGACACAAAGGATACATTCAGGAAGGAGAATTTCACAACAGCGAGCGCGGTGCTGGACGGTTGGCGATAAAGAAAAGCACCGCGGATAACCGAGCCTTAGCGGGGGGTCGACGGGCTAAGATAGCAGCATATGTGCCTGAGGCAGCCCTCGGCGCGAGCGGATACCCCGAGGGTGACCGTGTGTTGTATATCTTATTCTTTCTAATTGACCGTAAAGTGCTCGGATTGCTGAACAGTCGACTGCAAGACCGATATGACAATAATAGCAATGGCGGTGCCCACGACGTCACTGGTCTCCTTTGGCTGCCTCAGGCAGGAACCAGCCCGGCCCGCACTTGGCTTGGCACACGCAGCTTCCTCGACGTCTCTCCGGCTCCGGCTAATTAGCTAGTCGATAGTTTTTCTCTCGCTGGTCCATCTTATCTCCATCTTCAGACCTGGCAGCGGTCATCCAGCGATGAGGTCGGCCCTCGCGAATCCCTATCTGGCCAGTCGGCCAATTGCTTTAGGCCTGGCGAAGGTGCTTGTCATAGCTCTTGCGCAGCTCCCTGCCTTTGCAGCTGCAGCACCCGCCCACGTCTGGATCAAGCGCGATGAGGGCCCGCCAAGCGATCCAGGACTATGGCTATACCTAGGCGTCGCAGTCGCGCTAGTTCTCTCAGGCGGCGCATTTGCAGGCTTGACAATCGCCCTGATGGGTCAGGTAAGTGTCAATTTACTCGATTCTGCGTCCTGCACCACCACGTGGCACGGCTAATGTGTTGTGCGGTCCTCTTAGGATGAAATTTATTTACAAGTCATCAAAACCTCGGGCGAGGGCGCGGAAAAGAAAAATGCCGCGGCGGTATTGAGACTGCTGCAGCGAGGAAAGCATTGGGTCCTGGTAACACTGCTGCTAAGCAATGTCATCACCAACGAAACTCTCCCCATTGTGCTCGATCGCTCGCTCGGCGGCGGCTGGCCTGCCGTTGTCGGAAGTACCGTACTAATTGGTAATTGTTTCCAAGTACGATGTGAAACGAGACCGTGCTACTAACACCCCTCTAGTCATTTTCGGAGAAATCGTCCCGCAATCGATATGCGTTCGATATGGTCTGCCCATCGGGGCTTGGATGGCTCCTTTCGTGCTGATGTTGATGTACATCATGTCACCAATAGCGTGGCCGGTAGCAAAATTACTCGACAGGCTCCTGGGTGAAGATCACGGCACTGTCTACAAAAAAGCGGGCTTGAAAACATTGGTCACTCTACACAAGACCCTAGGCGCCGCAGGTGAGCAGCTCAACTCAGATGAGGTTACTATCATCAGTGCCTGCTTGGATTTGAAGGAAAAGACAGTTGGGCGTATCATGACTCCGATGGATGATGTCTTCACCATGTCGACTGATACTGTGTTGGATGAAGAAATGATGGATCTTATCCTATCTCAGGGCTACTCACGTATCCCGATCCACGCGCCGGACAACAACCAGAATTTTGTTGGCATGCTTCTTGTCAAAATGCTCATCACATATGACCCCGAGGATTGCAAAATGGTCCGTGATGTTGCTTTAGCAACGCTTCCCGAGACACGTCCTGAAACCAGCTGTTTAGACATTGTCAATTTTTTCCAGGAAGGGAAGTCACACATGGTACTCGTATCTGACTTCCCGGGTGAAGACCACGGATCTCTAGGAGTAGTGACCCTAGAAGACGTAATCGAGGAACTTATTGGCGAGTATGTCGACATTTGCTTTCCGGTCTACAGTCCCATTCTAACATGGCCCACAGGGAAATCATTGATGAATCCGACGTCTTTATCGATGTCCATAAAGCAATCAGACGCATGGCTCCTGCCCCCAGAGCGCGAGTTCCAAAAGGACGAATTGTAGAAGAGCCGCCGACGGTGCGAAGCACTTCGACCGACGGAGAATCCAACGGAAACGCTTCAGCAGATCAAAATTCCGCAGACAAGCTTCGGAGACCAAGCGGAAGCGTAATGCAACCCCCAGAACCTCGCTTTACTCTGAGAAATAGTCCGAATGCATCAGATCAAACCATTGTTAAGCGAGGTAGGGATGAGGTCAGAGAACACTTAAAGCACTTAGGACCGTCAAATTTAGCAAGCAGACCGCGGCAGACTCGGTATCAGAATGTTAAAATCAAAGCTCCGGGAGTGTCTCCTACTCGTTCAGGCATGGCAGATTCGGATTCAGGAAGATTTTTAGTCGACCTGCCGCGGAGATCTTCAGAAGTGGCCAGCAATAAGAGTGGGATAGACCCCAGGGCTCAGCTTTCGCCGTTAATCACCCCGAAAGATGGTGTTCAGGCCTTGCGGCAAACCTACGGTACCATGAGTGAGACGGTATCTTCCAAGAACCCGGCATCCGGTTCAGCTACCGACGGCACCAATGTCATTGGCTATGAGACAATATATGAGAACGGCGAAGATTCAAGGCGGCCATCCTCAAGCTCGATTCCCAATAGAAGCAATGTAAACAGTTCTCATTCGTCTGAAGAGCGATCTCCAGGACATTCAAAAAGCTCGTCCATTATGTCTGGTCCTGCTAGGAGTGGGAGCATCACAGAGCAAGTCCTCGACGTCAATGGGGTAAGGAAAGTCGTGCTGCAAACTACAAACAGTAGCCCGTCTGAAACCGGGAGAGGTATGAACGATTCGACTAATAATCTTAACCAACAAAAATACACCGAGTCCGATACACAACCTATTCAATCCGAAGTAGGGTCTAGTAACGCTTCTAAGAAGAAACGTCGGCGACGCAAGAAAAAGAATGACGGCTATGACCCGGAAAATGCACCTTTGCTACCTAGATGAGCATGTGTTCTGTCTAGCATCGATACTCGGGAGCCCAATGTACTATTTTATAAATCAGCGACAGTTTTATCAAATGGACACCCCTTTTAACGAATCATTCATTGTTCCTTATGGGCCAGTTCTTGCCACCGTAATTCAAGCATTTTTATGGCTCGTGTTTCCTCTGACAGTCCAACGTTGCGCTTCAAAAACTAACGTGACCATGACTTTTCAGCCGTATCGTTTTCTCTCCACGCCTCTTTATTACAGAATGAATCTATTCGCACCAGAGTTCAAATTGACATTTGAAGATGGTGGTTTCTTTTGATTACTGTATTCTAACTTGATACTCAGCAATTACTGATAACGAGGAAGAATTCAGTTCATCATTCGAAAATTTAGTGAGATATTGTAGCTGATGGTAACCGTTCTCGTGTGTACAAGCAGAAGCTCCGATATTCGAATGCTCAATATAGACTGTTCAGCGGCAAAATGTGCATGTACGTCAACTACATTTAAAAATGATTTTTTTTTTTATAATAGCGCATTTTTTTGGACTGTTATTTGGATCTAACTATCCTAATGTCATTAAACTACGTCATGAATATGAATTTTCCAGTTGGCAGTCGTAAGACGCCAGCTATCACGTAACACAGTCCGATTGGGGTAGATAAACCTATCAATTACTGGAGGAGAGGATCCTAGATATACAGTTAGTAAATATAATGAAGCTGCCCAAAAAAAGAGAACATACCCGGAAGTGTTTCTGGCTGTTGGCTTGTCGGTTGATCTTTGCTAGGTACTTTTTCTCTGATCGCTGAGCACGAGTCCTTTCTCGTCGTTCCGAGGATAGAGCTTCTGTCTTTTGCGAGTCTGTGGCCCCGATCATTCCCATACCACCATTGGCCCGAGAAATCACGGCTCTGTTTTTGTTCCGGCCGTTCTTTGGTTCTTCTTCCTCTTCTTCCAGCTCGCCGTTCTCGATTGCTAACTGGCGAGCAGCGCGTTCCTCGGCGCTAGGATAGTTGTGCAGGTTCTGGCGGTAGTATTTGGCTAGGGATCGATGACCAACGCTGCGGCCGGATGGCAAGTGCAGTTCATAGTCTGTCTGGTACACGGGTTGTGCGCCCCGGTAAGCCTTTGATTCGCCATCGGAGACGACAGAACTGTCGTCGGTTTCCCAGCCTGCTTCGTCGGCATCTGAGCTAGTAACGGGGACACCACCAGCACCATCGGTCATATCTTCGTCTTCGTCGTCGGAATATGTGCTTCTGAAATCATAAAATTCTCCGATTTCAATCTGTTCTTCCTCTGATTCAAACGCAATCCTGCAATGTCCCTTGTCTCGCATATGGGTACGAATGCCAGCGGCTGTGGATCGAATGGCATGACAGTTAATACACTCGTGATTCTCCACAATCTTAGCGTGCAAGTAACGGATAAGCCCATCAAGGTCAACGAGATAATCTCTCTCAGGAATGAACATGCCGTGCGTCTTGAACATGTGATCAACGTTTGAGTTGACATCAGCGGCATTGTCGGAGCAAAACAAACAACGCGTTGTGGGGTATTCGGCACTATCCTCCTCTTCCATGTCTTCATCCTCCTTTTCTACATCTTCCTTAATTGTAGCATTCTTCAATTCGTTTGTGACACTGGAGACAGTCGGTTTGGCGTCGCCGGTAACAGACTTATTGATAGGCTCGCCCAGCGAGAACGTAGAGCTCATGACAGAAGACGTATCATCTGCAAGTCCCCTTTTCTTCAATGAATTCTCACGCAATTTGTGTTTGGAGCTCTTCGTGTGGTTCTGGTAGGAGTTCTCGCTGTAAAAGGTCTTTTGGCAAGCATCACACGTTTTCTCGAAAGAAGCCTTCGCTGCTGCAGCTGATGAGGTCGCTCTCGCTGATAGCACCTTTTCCGTGAATATTTCCTGGGAGACGGGGGGAAGCGATGCAACACGTCGCTTAACATTGTACAAACTTGCGAGAGAAGAGTTAGTGCTTCCGATCTAGTCAAATGGAGATGTGAGACTTACTGCCAATCTTTGCGCATATGATCTCTTTGAGCATCACTGCTGCGGAAAGCTACCATGCACGCATTGCACGTGTATGGAAGCGAATCTCCCACAGACGCCATCGTTCTTCCTGGAATATCGAGAAGCGGGGGTAGAGGGTTCGGTATGGTGGAGGAAAAGTCAACTGACGGGTGAAAAAAAAATAAATAAATAATAAATAGTTGTATCCTCTGGTCTAAACGCAAGAGGCTGAAAGAGCGCGAACCACAGCTTTTCTATATAGTGAAGCAACTTTCTTTCCGATAACAAATCGAAGATTTCCGCCTGATTCTTTTGTAAATTAGGTAAGCGCAATTTTCAATTCAGGCAGGTGGCGGCGGGGTCGTCCCACCGCGTGACGTGAGATCACGTGCACCGCACTGATAAGATAAGGCGATGGCCCGGGTGTCGGGATATGACTTTGTCCGACGGGGGCTGCGCGCTTTGCCGCATTCGGCCAGGCAGCGTCCGGGGGCACCGATGTCATCGAGCTGCTTGACAACAACATTGCCTTTCGTCTTAACAACCCCAATACCAGCTCTACGGCCCTATCCACGCTGCAGCAACCCAAGGGTGCCCAGGTTGCATGCATCTGTACAGTTATTAGACGCCACACGATATGCTCCGTGTCTGAGGATGACCAGAATGCGGGGAGGATCTTTCGGGTCCGGAGATGCTGCTGTGGGCAGGCAGGCGTCTTGTCGTGCGAAACTGCCAACAAATTCGCCGGATATAATTGTCAAGCACACAATCAACGTTAGCGATCCGGCCTGTATACTTGTTCAACATAAAGACGATCGTCGTCGCCAATTTCATAGCCTCGTGCGTCGGTGAGTGGACATCCCATTTCGGTCCCGGTTTATTTGATACTAAACTTTTACTTTTTTTTTTGTCGTTATAGATACAAGCAACAGATTCTCTACGGATGCGAAAACCCCGACTGCAGGACTCCCACTTGTTTGAGCTTTCAAAGAAGAGCGACGGATGGACCGTTTCGACAGTACACCGATCTAAGCGCACGCACGTTGGCTTGCTACCTTGCAAGCCAGGATAACGCGGAAAGAGGATTATGTCGCAACCCGCCCAAACAGTCGAACGAATTTCCACCAACACACTCAGCTCATTTTCATAAGCCCTCCAGGAATGGCGCTGTCGAAACATCGCAAGTCTCGAGCTATTCTGGCCGTGACACTCATCCTGAATCACACCAGTCTCTGGCGTCCACGAGCGGGTCTTCTGGGGTATGGAGTGATTTCACCGAGAAGCATGACCAGGATCCGGTATTTACTGCATCTCTAAAGACCAAGGACCCGAAGTCTTTCACGCAGAATCTTTTCGATACATTATCCCTGCGAATGGTCGAATGGCTGCCATTGCGCCACACAACCACGGAAACACATTACTGCGCGAGTCCAACATTGCATGGAAGACGAAAAGCCCAGTCATACGCAACCGGAAGTGAAGGTAATGATAAACCGAATTTGGACGATCAAAATGTAAGATCACGAGCACATACACATTCTATCAGCAATACAGCGACAAGCGAAGTACATACACCTACAAACCGCCAAAGACGAGCTCAACATCCTTCGTTAGAGCTACGAGTTTCTGGTCAGCCACTAAAGCGCGTATCCCTTGAGCAAACAGAACCGTGGTTGCCCACAACACGGTCTGGGTCAGAGGGTAAACCGAAAGCTGGACGTATTTCAATCCCAAAGTCCACGCCGTCCAAAAATATATCTCAACAAAAGTTTATCCCTCCGCCCGCTCTGAAACATCATTCACGGAAGAAAGACCAACAAAGTCCTAATGCTCACAAAAAAACTGCAACCCCAAGGCGAGTTTCTTGGGATGGATCCAAATACTCCAAAGAGAATTCTCATGTCCCGCAAACAAACAATGAAGTTGTGAAGCCACACGGCGCTTTGGATGATTTGCCTTCTCAACGTACTCCAGTTCACGAACTGCAGAGCGAAAACAGCAAATCGGACTCGACAACTGCGGTTCAAACTGTCAGCCATCTATCGGTTGATATAGTTGATGGTTTATATCAACTTCTAGCCGACAACGAAGAAGACGCTCGAAGATGGAAGGAAGAAGTAGACAACATGAACACTCAAGGAAGATCTGAGAATTATAAATGGCGCTATTCCTCACTTCGACAACGCGAAGTCTACCCGTTTGTCGCCCAGTCTGTGTTTTATGGACTGAGCAACAATAAACAGCTCCTGCAGTCATTTCGACGGATCTCTTCATCGTCACAAGAAGAGGAAGGATCGGAACAAAGCGGAACTATTGATCTCCATGCCTTGGAATCGACTCTCCGAAAACTTCACGAGATATGTCCTGGTGACTTGATCCTCAACAGTCTATGGAATTCTTTGGAGCGTTTGTTTGTGCCGCCGGAAAGCCTCCCTGTCATGCTTCGAAGCAGCCGACGAATGTCCCAGTACCTAACTGGGAATCGATCACCCGTAACATCTCAACCGTCTCTATCGGCTTCGGAAGAGCCGTTGTCTGATATGGACGCTGCTCATACGCTGACTGTCGTCTTCTTCGTGTTGATAACTTTTCTTCCCAAAGTTGACCCGCAGACTTGGCGCGGCATCCAGCAAGTGCGTGAAGCAGGGACAGTTTTGCCTAGCGCCGAAATGCAGAAACTACCTCTACGCAACTCAAGTATGCTTGTGGACGTTACAGATAGACTAGAGAACGATATGGCACTTCGACTGGTTCAGCGCCTAGTTCGTGCTCTTGCAGCTCGGCTAGCATTTACCAAGATATCGAAGACCAAATCGAACCCAGTGGCAGACGTCAAGCTACAGAGAGCTCCGAGCGTTTTGGATCTCTTATTTGACAATCTTTCCGAACACCACAAGTCCTCGGAGGAAATTGTGGAGCGGAATAAGCTGTCTCCAGCTACCCAGAGTCCTGTTAGAGCAGCCGTGATCGTCGAATGGCTTCGTACGTTGTTTCTTAAGGAATGGGACGGCAAACCTGAAATAACGAGATCTGGGGCTGCAGGTGGTGCTGTCCAAATTCTTTCATCCATGTATAAGGACAGAAACCGGCTTGGGTTGGGCCCGGAAGATTTCCATACTGCCTTTTTGTCAGAAAGACTCGACGCCATGGAAATGCCCGTGGAATGGCTTGGTCGGGTATCCAGCGGCAACCGAAAAATGCATCTCCTCTCGTTTACGTTTCTCTTTCCCCCATCTGCACTTGTGAAATACTTTCGGGCTATCAACTACACTGCAATGTCCAAGGCGTACGAAGCAGGAATTATTTCACAACGACAGGCAAGTCAGACGGCGTTTAACCGCACCATACAAATCGCGGATGAGATCAGCTTGTTAGCTCGGCTACACACCTCGATGACGCAGTACTTTGTTGTTTCGGTCCGGCGAAACCATGTATTGGTTGATGCATTCAATCAAATCTGGCGTCGCGAGAGACGGGAGCTGATGCGTCCGCTCAAAGTCAAAATGGGCATGGATTTGGGAGAAGAAGGAGTTGATCTGGGTGGCGTACAACAAGAGTTTATGACGCTTGTTTTCTCAGAGGCGCTTGACATTGACCATGGAATGTTTACTGTGGATTCTCGCAATCACATGGCTTGGTTTCAACCATGTTCGTTTGAGCGATTAGAACACTTTGAAATGGTCGGTATCTTGATGTCATTGGCCATTTACAACGGCCTTACGCTTCCTGTTACGTTCCCTACGGCCTTTTATCGCAAACTTTTGGGCCTGAAAATCAAGCGCATCGACCATATCCGCGATGGCTGGCCTGACCTCGCAAAGGGACTAGACAGTTTACTGACATGGACTGACGGGGACGTTGGTGATGTCTTTATGAGAAGCTACGAGTTCAGTTTCGAGGCGTTTGGCACAGTTAAAACAGTAGACATGGGACGTGTTGGCCGAGACGCAGACTGGCCAATCCCCTCGGCGCTCAACCGGGAGCGAGCGCAAAGCAATTCTTCTGAATCTGAGACAACCTCGAGTCCTCAAGACCGCTCTCCTGACGGAGATGACTCTCAACCATTGAAAGCCAACACGGATGCGGGTTCTCGTGATATTTCATCCACTGACCTAGCCTCAGAAGAGCCCGAGACCGTAACTAATGAGAATCGGGACCAGTACGTCAAAGACTACCTGTTCTGGCTAACGGACAAATCGATACGACCTCAATATGAAGCCTTTGCGCGGGGATTCTTTACTTGCCTGGATCGCTCATCCTTGTCGATATTTACTCCGGAATCTTTGAGAACGCTTGTCGAGGGTATTCAGGAGATTGATATGGACGAACTTCAACGCTGCGCCACGTATGATGGGGGCTGGGACGCAAGCCATTCACTGATAGTGGCTTTCTGGGACATCGTCAAGCTGTATTCGCGGGAACAGAAAGCTCGACTTCTGGAGTTTGTGACGGCGAGCGATCGCATACCAGTTAGTGGCATCTCGAGCATCAACTTTGTAATCCAGAGGAACGGGTCAGGAGACGATGTAAGCACCCGACTAAATTTTTTTTTCCTAACTTCATCTTGATACTAACATTTAAACAGCGCCTTCCAACGAGTTATACATGCTACGGCCGACTGCTGCTACCGGAATATACGAGTGCCCAGGCATTGGCGAAGAACCTTGACATGGCGTTGAAGAACTCGCGTGGGTTTGGCAACTTTTAGGGGTTTTGGACAGCGTATAGAAGGATGTCGGGCATTGGATGTAATATACACATATACATATTTTCACCGAATTACAATAATTCTCATTATTATTATTATTGTCATCATTTCTTATCCACCAGTCTACCGGCCGCCGTGAGTCATTCGGGCAACCTTCCCCCGATGACGTCGGGCTGGGCGTTCCTGGACAAGAGGGGAAATTCGCGGCAAAAAAAATCTTTTCCTTACTCAGTGACTCGACAAGCATTTTTTCTCCACCAGTCTTGACCGGCGCAATGGCTCATGCTGGATCCATTGGCCCACAGGGGGGCGAACTGCCACCGCGCTCGCCATCCGGAGGGAAATATTATTGTCGCCGGTGATGCGGCATCGCAACGGAGCACTGCAAGCCGACTGCACTGTTTTTTCTTCCCTTTGATCTTTTTTTCTCTCGCTTGCGTTTTGATTCTTGTTCCTGGCATACTCATAGAATCACTTGACTTGGTCAATCGAGTTTTCTTGCTCAGTCGCCTTTGTTCGTTCAAGTTGAAGATCTTATTTCTACCCCGCGATAGCTCGCTCAGCATCTGTCAGCAACCATGGCTCCCACCGTTCATTTTGTCCGCCATGCACAGGTAAGCCGGGGAAAAGAATCGCTGTTTTTTTGGTCGCATGGCAGGCTGAGTATCTAATGTTTCGCCCAGGGCTACCACAATCTCACAACTGCCAACCACGTTCTTCCGGATCCAGAACTCACACAACTCGGCGAAGAACAATGTGCTAAGCTGAGGGAAAGCTTCCCCCACCACTCTCAGATCGAACTAGTCGCTGCTTCCCCTTTGCGGCGGACGATTCACACGGCGCTTCTCAGCTTCCAACCGGTGTTTCAGGCGCACAAGGACTTTAAGCTTATCTGTATCCCAGAGGCCCAGGAAACGAGCGACGTGCCTTGTGACACGGGAAGTGACCCTTCGGTGCTCCAAAAGGAGTTTGTTGATCGAGGATTGCCGGTGGATATTTCGCTGGTTCACGATGGCTGGAACAGCAAGGTACGTAACAAACTTTACACACGAGTTAGTCAAAGACTAATCCAAACATGAAATTTGTAGGAAGGAAAGTGGTCACCACAGATTGGAGCTCTCAGGAATCGCGCTCGCGAAGTCCGACAATGGCTTCGCGCTCGTCCGGAGAAGGAGATTGTCCTAGTGACCCACGGTGGATTGCTTCACTATCTGACCGAGGACTGGGAAGACAGCAGCCTTTACCAGGGTGAGTTTGGGATGAAGAAAAGCTTAATAATAACACGGGGGAAAAAAAAAGGCTAACCGGGTGTACATCAGGCACTGGATGGCTCAACACCGAGTACCGCACATACAAGTTCTCGGATACTGTCGACACGGAAGATATCGAAGGCAAGAAGCTGAGCGGAGATGACGCTACGATCATCGAGACGCCCGAATCCCGCACGCGACGAGGCAAGACTCCTACAGCTCCGACGCGCGATGAGCAAAGGGTTTACTACAAGAAGGGCATAGATGGCTGGGATGCACAGGGTCTGCAACCCAGCCAAAAGGAACGAGAAGCGACCAAGGTTCCAGAGGGAAAGGAAGTCGGCGGTAGTCGCATCTAGACTTTGATATGCGTTTTGTGTGTTTGGCCTTTGAGCTCTTGGGTTAGAATCCTGTCGTTTTTGGGTCCTGTTTTTGGAAGAATGCGCTCAATAGACTTTAGACGAAAGAACATATCGCATATTTTGAATCTCATAACAAAGCCCTTCGTTTAGACCCGGAAATTAGATCTGTATCCATCGCTGGACAGAAGTCTCACCAACAAGCAAGTTAGGGCGATCCATAGGGTAACATTCGATCTTGCCTCCCAAACAGGCAATTCTGCAGTCACTCACCTCATGCAGCCGAAAAGTTTATTGAGCAATCAATTGATGCAAACTAACAATTCTTCGCACTCAAGGGCCTGTTTCAGAGCATCTTGTTACATGTCACTTTGCCATAAATAGAAAACAGGTTCGAAATAACATGGCAGCCTGGCCAAGAATCATCATCAGACCGACGATCCAGGCAACACTATTTATTTCTTAAAAGGCTCGGGATGATATTCGTACCTTTTGGGGCGGTAGATCGAATCTTATAAACTTAAGGATCTGACAGCGTTAGTTTATAACTCTTCTGCACCAAATAGGTAGTAAACAAACACAGAAAACGAATACGAGTACGTAGGCTGTTGCTATATTTGTCGCAGGCGGGGCCGCGATCGCCCACTCGGTGGAGCGCGACAGTGGCGGAGCTGCTTCCTTCAATGCTCTGCCGACTTTCTCCAATAGACACGCCGGGACTATAACATCAACGGATGTTTCGTCTGTTTCGTGCATCCGTCAAGCAGGAATTTGACAGTATTGTCTGGAACAATTACTTCGTCGCTCATTGACCAGTCTGGGCGAGCAGCCATCATGTTGGACGAGAACCTCCCCAGTACGTCACTCCCCGCGCGTCGTGTCATGCCTGCTGCGCACCTTGGCTAACAAACAGAATCAACAACAGCGTTTTATATGAATCCGAATGGAAAAAGCCTTAGCAGCAACGTCCTCTTTACCCAGCACGGAAGCGAGCCTCAGCCCAGCTACACGCTGCGTCGTCCCGATCCTGCCCAGGCCGCCTCGCAGAACCGCTATGCCATCGCCCTCTACGACGCCTATATCCCCGATGTGCTATTCGGAGAGGTCCTGATTGTGCCTGAGTGGACGCAGCCGAGTCTCTCAGCAGAAGCTATTCGTCAGAATGGTGGCGTTGCTCCTCCACCCGAACCCATCATGCCCTCGGAATTCACGATCCATCTGTACAATCCCGATCAAGAGATAAAGGTGCGCTACAAGCCGAAGACGTGGAACACACAGCCATCGTGGGAGTTTGAAATGCCGCAGCAGACCTTTAAGCAACCGTCAAACTCAACCCTGGACCGGACACAGAGTGACCCAGCGGTTTCAGATCTGACCCCCAAACTCAAGTTTGTCTGGCGCAAGGACGGCTCTCTTTCCAAGGATTTTGCATGCTATCTCTCGGGCAAAAGTACAACACCTGGTGCTAAAAAGAAAAACAAGGAACCGGATATTACAATCGCCATATTCAAACAATTGAAAGAATTCACCCTTTACGAGCCGAATCTCTACCGAGTGGAAATGGAAGACTTCAAGGGCCTCGAGGTCGTCTTGATGCTGGGGGCCGTCGTTATTCGGGACGTGTTTTTTACTCCCATGAAGGATACGTTCAATGTTTCCAATCCGTCTAGTTTGGCCGCCAACGGACGTTCGAACACGCCGCCACGCAACAATACCGCCGCAGTAGCTGATCTAGCTCGCCCGTCGCGGCCGCAGGTGACAATCCCTCAACGAGAGACTCGACCTGTGGCAAATGTCGATCCGCGGGGAAATCGCCATCCTGATGCGGAAAATGCCAGGAGAAGGCAGCAGCAAGCCGAGGAAGAAGCGCGGCGCACAAGGAAACTGGTCGAGGCTGAGCAAAAAGCGCAGCGCAAGAAGGAGGCCGAAATCAACCAGGAAACTGAAAGACTGAAGCGGCTCTATGGAAAGGAAGACCAGCAGTCTCGCCAACAGACATCAAACCAGCGTTCTCAAACTCCTGGAATCGTGGTTTCTTCTGCAAATCCGGCTCACCACGCCAGATACTCTCACTATACGCCTCCAACGCACAACCCACATCAACAACGACCGGGTCCATATCTACAAGCACCTGGAAAACATCGCCCTTCCCAGTCCGTGTCCAGCCTACATCCTCCACCGCAACCTCCACGGCCGCAATCGACTGCGTCCTTTTTTGGACCTGGCCAGAAGCCTCAACCTGCGCCACAACTCAAAGAGAAGAAAAGTTTCTTTGGTTTTCGCAAATCGTCATCTGACAATGATCAAAACAAGCTGAACAAAAAACGAAGCTCCATGTTCTAGTCAGCATTTAAACCAGGTCAAGTTTTGGCGTTTGAAGTATTTATTCTCTATTTTTCCACTTTTTCGATACCCTCAGTTTCCCTGGGAATATGATGATGCAAATGGCTTTATGTTTCCTCGATTCTGCATATTTTTCCGGCGTTATGGAATTGCATTTATGGCTATGGATTGGTCCTACTTTGGTACTGGTAGTAGAGTGTGTTGTACTATTTCTTGCTTCATCTATTCAAAAGCATCTAGCAGTGAAAACGCAATCTTGAGTCATTTTAAAGGTTTCTTCTACTTATGCTTCTTTATAACTTCTTGCAGTCAACTACCTATGTAGCGGATTTCCTCTGCCTCTTCTGCATTCCCCTTCCGTTTTAGTGCTCAGAACTTGCTAATTTTTTTGATCACTGAGAGCATAGTAGCAATAGTCTGTTTGGATCTGGGGCTGGAGCAATTCTTCCAGTGTCCATCTCTCACATCTGTGGCCAGTCTGGCCCTTCTGTTCATCCTACATATCCTCGTAGCCCCCTGTCCAGTAGCTCAAACGGACGCTCTATTTCATCCAACTGTTTGTCTCCCGCTCCTTCCACTCGGCTGATTAAATTAGTTGATATCAATAGTACATCTAATCTTGGAGGTGTTTTTTGAACAATTCAAAAGTGTCAACTCTTCAAATGTTCTAAATTA
The DNA here is from genome assembly GCA_000985935.1 of Talaromyces islandicus. Taxonomy (NCBI): domain Eukaryota; kingdom Fungi; phylum Ascomycota; class Eurotiomycetes; order Eurotiales; family Trichocomaceae; genus Talaromyces; species Talaromyces islandicus. The sequence continues at coordinate 4,306,041 of CVMT01000001.1, read as the reverse complement.
CATGCATACATGTATGTGTTGTCACCGCCCGCTTTCCCCACTCCAAACGTTGCAAAACAATCAACCCTCTGGTTTTACCGTATTCCTCACATATTGCCAGTTCAGATTTCACCAAACAATCACAGTGAATATTCTCAAATCAAGTGCCTCGAAAGACAATAAAGAACTTGTTATCCAGCGATCGAACTATTGATAATCATCCTGGGAAAAACCACGTTATACAGCTGTTGGATTATTTCAGGCACGATGGCCCCAATGGAACGCATTTGTGATGGCACGAAATATGTCCAGACCATTTCTAAGCAGTTGTTGCTAGGATTGGGCTTTCTCCATGGACAAGAGATTATTCATTGTGGTAAGCTCATCATACTTTTTTTGCGACTAATAGATTCCGATCTAATTGGCGCATAGACCTCCAACCCGCGAATATCATGATTGTCTTCGGTTGTCGGCGCTCCTACTAATAACTTCCTGCAACCACCCGAATACAGTCCCGTCAGGTGGCTCGAAGGAATGGAAATGGATGAAAATCCAAAGCATTTGATGCCAATTCAGACGGGCTGAGGAACCCTGGACGATGTGGACTATTCCATGTTGTTGGTTAGGATGGGCGATTTGGGTGGAGGTTATAATATGCTTGATCGAAAATTTTGATTGGAGACAGACTAACAATGTGACAGTCATAATACTTGATAGTCAGCAGCGCGAGCAGCTTCCAGTAACACCAATAGCATTGCGTGCGCCCGAGTTGATTTGCGGCGATATATGGGATGCTAGTGTTGATATCTGAGCATTCGGATGTCTGGTAAGCAGTCAACGCTCCCGAAAGGGTCGAGACTATCAGCTCTGACAGCTCTGTGTCTATATAGATATTCGAATTACCTATGACAGGGCCCCTTTTTCCTTTGATGTTTTTTGGTCTCGCAAGGGAGCAAATCGACCACGAGCATAGCGGGCTATCGACGATATTATCGACGACGGTTCGATATGTATTTACTACCTATCGGATGGACAGATTGCCATCCGACTTTGGGCCGGAGAATATGACGAATCTTGCTTCATCCTAGGGTTCATGTTACAGCACGCTCCCCAATTGCGAAAGTCAGTTGCTGCACTACTTCAACACATGTTCCTAGTTGGAAACCCACAGGCTTGAGGTTGTGATTTCATGAAAGGTGTTGTTATCTTGCACGATTACGACTAATTTTCTATAAACGCGCGAGTCTTTACTAATATCTTAAATATAGCAACCCAACAATCCTGACAAGTTCGGTCCAATAAAAGGAGGGATTTAGCGGTCTGTCAACTGTTCAAGGTCGCAAGAGGTTAGGGCTGGATCCACTGTGCAGACCGTCGATGATAGCTGCATAGCCATCAACGGTCCGTTCCGTCCACGATTTCGTTTCCTCTCCCCGAATACTACCTTGTGGACTTGTCTTTTTTTGACTATTACTATCGCGTTTTATTATCACATGCGCGGGGCCTGGGAAGACCCCCCTCGGCCGTCTCCTCACTTTGCATCTCGCACAACATTCATCCCCGCGAGACTCCAGCGACATGGCCGACACATCCGTCGTTTACGCTGTGGTTCGATTGATTGCTGTGCAGCTCCCGGTCTTGGTGCTGGCAGCGAGCGCTCTATATATAGTAGCAATATGCATCTATCGAATCTATTTCCACCCGTTTGCCCATATCCCCGGGCCCTTTTTCGCGAAGCTGACAGACGCCTACGGACTGTATCATTCCTGGCTAAAGGATACCCATCTCACCATCTATCGTCTGCATGAAGAGTACGGTACCATTGTCCGGTACGGACCCAGCAAGATCCTCGTCAACGACGTCGATGGCATGCGAGAGATTTACGGCTACCACGCGAATTTCGCCAAGGGTAGCGCGTATGAAGTGTTGAGGTTTAACCCCGTTCACAGCGTCTTCAATGCCACTGATAAAAAGATGCATCGACGGAAGAGGAGGCTTGTGGGTCAGGGGTTTTCGGATAGTGCGTTGAGAGCGAGCGAGAGCTGTATCCTGCAGCACATGGACAAATTTGTCGACTCTTTTTTGGAGTCGGACACGGGGGATGGGTGGTCGACGGCAAAGGATGTTTCCGTACTCTGTAAATAACCCCCCCCTTTTTTTTTCTTTTTTGCCCCTGAAAAAAAAAAAAAAAAGGAAAAAAGAAAAAAAGAATTGAATTGAACTAACCATTACTATAGCCAGCTTCTTGTCCCTCGATCTAATCACCGATCTGGTGTTTAGCAAATCCACCAACACCCTGACGAAACCCGACAACCGACAATTCAGATCCCTGCTGGTAACCACTGGATACCGCATGACCATGGCTTTCCAAATGCCGTCTGCTTTCCGGGCCGGCCGATCTGGCCAGTGGTTAGATCTGGGCACATGGACACTCCGGAATGTCGACAAACTGCGCGCCCAATGGGCGGCCATGCTGCGAGGCTGGGCCATGGACCGAATCCAGGCCGAAAAGACGCGCGACAACTCCGAGCCTGACCGGCGAGACATGATGTCGACAATCATCAATGCAACAGACCCGGACACGGGCGAGAAACTGGACGTACAGGAAATTGGCGCAGAGGCTTTTACGCTGATCACGGCTGGCGGCGATACCACGTCCGTGGGCATTTCCGCTACGTTTTTCTACCTATCTCGCAATCCTGTTGCGTACGAACGGCTGGTTGGCGAGATTCGGGGACGGTTTCGGTCGCTGGACGATGTACGCATTGGGAACACGCTTAGTTCCTGTCATTACCTCCGTGGCTGCATCGATGAAGCCCTGCGACTGGCTCCCCCGGTCTCCGTCCCCTTGTATCGCGAAGCGGGACCTGGCGGCGCCACGGTGCGCGGCGTCTTCGTTCCAGAGCGGTGCGTCGCAGCGACACATGCATACGCCATACACCATAACGAAAAGTACTTTCCAGACGCCTACTCGTACCGACCAGAGCGCTGGCTTCCCGAGACCAAAGACGAGGCCATCTCAGTCACACCCGAGGCAAAATCGGCGTTCCTACCTTTTAGTCACGGTCCCAGGAACTGCGCAGCCGTCAATATGGCATACTTGAACCTCAGCCTGTCCGTAGCGCGACTGTTGTGGGTTGCTGATTTCCGGATTCCGTCGTACGCGGGGCTTGCGTGCATTGGTGCCGGGGATCCAAGCAGCAAAGATCCGATGCGCAGGAGGGTGGATGAGTATCAGTTGTGGGATATTTTTGCGTCGGATAAGAAGGGGCCCATGTTGGAATTTAGACGAAGAGATATCTCTAGTTAAACTTTTTGAGCTATTCCGAGGCTGCTGCTACTTATCAATTTTCATTTTTTTTAAAAAAAAAAAAAAAAAAAAAAGGTTCATGTCAAGATCATCCCCCAAGTCAATCTACATCAATTGATATTTTCGGAATGCTCCATGTAGTACTAATTGATATATCTACGACCACGTCCCATTTGCCGGCCCAAAATACCCCTTCGCAGGCAGATCCAACCACGGCACCCCTTGCCCATCAGCCGTATTCAGATACACCGTATTCCCCCACCAGTCCGGAAACACGGCGCCAGGGTACGAGACGCAAAAGAAGATGATGATGCCGCTGATGGCAATGCCCGTATCGAGGGCGGCGGCCAGCACGTAGTTGTACTTGGTCCACCAGGCGAAGAACTTGTCTTTGATGATGTGGTTGAAGATAAAGTTGACAATGGCCCAGCTGGAGTAGTTGATGCCAGTTGCTGTTTTTCACTTTCTGTCAGTTGGCTATTACTAAGTATGTATATGAATAGAATAACTCACCTGGAGGAACGTTCCACGTGCCAACCCAGATCAACGGCCAGTTCACCTTCTTCCAGTAATCCTTCTTGGTGTACTTCCACAGCAACCACGTAATCACCGGCGTAATAGCCCCCAGCCAGAAAAAGTGGTTGAGCGACGCATAAATCTTGCCCGCCGAGTACAGTCTGCCGGGCCCAACCAGACCCCAAATGACGCTACTACTATACACGGTGCGGCCATTGGGACAGCTGAAGCCATCCGACTGGTCCGAGCTGCAGATATCGTTGATGTTACCCAACATCCACAGCGTGACGCCAATCTGCGTCAGCGCGCCGACAATGGTCGCGAGTCCCTGTGCAAAGAACAGCGTGCGCGGCGGGATTTTCATGTAGTGGCCCAGTTTCATGTCCATGGCAAAATAAATGCCCTGGCCGACGACGTCCGTAGACAGGATTTTGAAGCACATATTGGCCAGTGGTTTGCCCTCAAACATGTAACCCCCAATAAACTCGCTGAGCACGTTGAGCTGGTTTGCGTCCACGTTGGTGATTCCCTGGATAATGCCGCAGGGCACCATATAGATGGCCGGGATGATGAATGCAAGGAAGACTCCGTATACCGGTAGGTTGGTGTCGTAGACTTCGACCATGGCTATGGCCATTGCCATGATAACCACGATAATGGATGCATACCAGTACCACGGCGTCTTCTTGTAAGCTCGCATGAGCCGAGCGTGGATGTCCAGCCTGGTCGTGCCGCGGAGAGCCGCCACCAGGTCGTCCCAATGCCACAGATATGTGTGCGTCAGCACGGCGGTGATGGAGGCAAACGAAAGTGCGTAGACAAACGCAAACGTTGCAGGCAGGTAGGGCGGCGAGTACTGTTTGTAGGCCTCAACATCCAGCAAGTTATCCGGTCCCACCACGCGGCTGGTGTCATACACCTGCCCAAACCGGTCATACACATCGGCCGTCATTAGTGGCAGATAGGCAGTATACCACGTGTTGGTGTAGTACAGAATGGGGACGATAATCCAAAAGGCGGCCACAAATCCGCCAAATACGTTAATTGCTGCCCACGAGGGCGACAAAAGCGGATTCGTGTTGTACGCAATCTGGCTCCAGTCGAAAGTAATCGGACTCAGGCCCAGCCCGGTCTGCATGCCGAACAGGTGATTAACAATCTTGTTGTTTGGCGCAATCCAGCAAACCCAAGTGAAGTAGCTCAGTGCCGTAAAGATCAGCCCAGGAAACCAGTACCTAGTAATTAATTATAAATCTTAGTAGGATGATTCAACACACAGAAAACGTGTAATAATACATACCAAGCAAATGCGCCTGCCATGACATACATGAAGAATCGCAAACGCGAAATCTTCCATCCATTGGCCATGGCATTTGCGCGCGAGTGAAGACTCTCCAGAAGCGCACAGTTCGACAGCACACCCGGCCATACGATACTCGCAGGCTCAACGATCCAGGGGGCAGATAGGCCGGCAACACCGAATCCCAGCAGCTGCGCAACCAACACCACCATGACGGAGAAGCCCGTTGTTAGACCAAAATTGTAGAATTTGGCTGACGCGGCTTGCAAGATGTTGGTCGAATCAGCACTGAAAAACCCAAACGACACATTGCTCATGATCACAATCAGAGTGTGTTCTTTGATGTTGAATTTGTCGTCCGGGTTGATAGACCACTGGCCCAGACGACCCATGTTGATCGTCCAGTCTGGGATAATCTTGGCGAGCGCCACGCCGCATGGGAAAGCGAGCAATTCAGCGACCAGGGCCACAATGTGAACGGATGGGTATCGCAGGGAAAAGAACTGGTTGATGCCAGACCCGATAATCGTAAAGACAATACCCAAAAACCACATGCGCAGCGTGTTGACCGGCATGTCAGGGTCATCCACCTCTGGCACGACCGATCTCACTTGGAGCCAAGAAAAAAAAAAGTGAGTAAAAAAAAAGAACCAGATCTATCAAATTGAGTTCTATATCAGAGCCACCAACCTTCCGGGAATGGAGACCGATTGGACTCGTAGGTGAACTCCGAGTCGTCGCCTACAACAGCGGCCAGGTCAATTTCCAGCTCGTCGAGATGGCCATGGCCAATTTCTGCGTCGCCCACAGCAGCAGTCTTTGGCTCCGGGTCGAGCTCTTTGGTGGCAGGCTCCATGATTGCAAATGGTCACCCCAGACGACAAAGAGTGTTTGCGGTGTCGTGTGTGCATGTGCAATTAGTTGGTCGAAAACGACCACGCGAATCATTAAGTATTATTTCACACCAACCACTTCTTATCAGCATGCCCAAGTGTCTGTCTGTCCGAGTCCGGTTATCAGTTTGGTGGTACGTATCGAGTTAAACCCACTATGTAGTGAGCTATTAATATTCGAGCGCAGATAAGCCCGGAAAGGGAATAACAGCGCGGGGCAAAGGGGAGCAAGCATCGTGACTAGGGCCAAAAGGAGCAGGTCTTGTGGCACATCAGCTTCTAGTCTCATTATTTTCCTGTCTGCGGAGTTGTCAACAATAATAGGCCAACAGAGGGCAAAGGACTGACCGGCGGCGTGGTCCGTAGGAGCATTGGTGGTGCGGAGTACATGATAAGGCGCGGGTGGTGAGTGGCCGCGCTTGGAGATAACGCTCGACCTAGTTGCCCTCTGGTTACATTCGCGTCACTTGGTCTGTCCTACATAATTTCACTGGGCAACGGAAAGTGGGGATATAGATAGCAACTGAGGAATACGCTTTTTTGCATTATTAGGTTCGAATCTATAACAACAAGCTTCCTCGAGCATCTGCTGGGCCGGTTTCCTGAGGCCTCCATTTCAACATGTAACACGTCACGGTAGAGAAATAATAATAAAATAAAAGAGGAAGGGAGAAAAAAGAGAATAAACAAGACGCAAATGCGCTCAAACAAGTATATTCGGCCTATTATGCGCGGCGTCGACGGCATTCATAAGGGTAAGACTAATAATAATAATGTATGCTGGGGAAATGGCTGTTGCGGTGATGCTCACCAAAACCAATGGCTATATTTTTGCTCTTTGGAGTGAAGAGTGAGCGACAATGGACAGCGCCGAGGTCTCGCGAGAATGCAAAATCCCTGCCATGCATATGGCCGTCGCTTCCAGCAAAGAACAGGATAGGGAGCTGCTCAAAGGTAATCCAAACGCAACGTACAAAAGGCACGCTAGATGGGTCATTTCGGCAATAAAGAAACGAATAGTGTCACACAAGAACCCCGTTCATAGCGGAGTTTGATAGTCCCAGAACGCCGTCTGCAAAGTCTTTCCGTTCAAATAAAAAGCAAACGTAATAGGCCATGCGAGCCTGGATATATAACTCCCGCGGAGGATCCAAGCGATGCCCAATGTCCAACAGTATAAAAAAAAAAAAGAGAAGATCCGGACAGAACGCCGTGGAGGCAACAACAATGCTCGTCTAGGGCGACGCCCAGCCGCCGGCGACGTTGACCCATTCGGCCAGACAGCTTCCTTGCTTTCCTTCGACGTCGACAATATCCGTGTCACACTTGCATCGGCAGCCCACTCCGTTCTCTTTGACAGGATCGGCTGTCGCCCAGTATTCGTCTTCTTCGATGCGCTTCTTTTCGTCCTCGGTCGTCATTTCGAGGTATGGGATCCGAGGCAGCTGACGGGCAGGTGCATTGGCCGGGCAGTGTTGAATTGTCGTATGGCGGTATCCAAAGTCGCGGAAGTAATGGATATCACGAGGGGCAAGTAGTGCTCCGGCAGCTAGGGAATGGATGGGCGCATCACCCCACTAAACAAGTCAGCGGTCTATTCAGATAAAAAAAAAATAAAAATGAAAACAAAGGTAAGAGACATACTCGTTCCATCCAGAAGCCGCCACTTCTATCCATCATTTCAAAAAAGTCTTCGTACTCTTTGCTGCGGAAGAAGTCCAGCCGGGCGATCTCAAAGTTACTCCAGAAGTGGCACATGTTGTATTTTTCGCCTTCCATGGCTTCGGTGTCTACCTCGGGAGGTTTCATATCAAACTCCTCAGGAAGTTTCTCCTGTTCAGGTTCTTTCTTTTCCCCGTCTTCCTCATTAGGAACTTCGAGGAACATCTCCCAAAGGCCCTGTGATTTCAGATTGTGCGTGCGCTTGTATGCTGAAGCGTATCGGAAAATATTAGGGACAGTTTCGCGAAGCTCTTTCACGGCGATCGTAAAGCCGTATGTCTTGTTGGCCTCGGCCATTTTGATGAAAGGGTCACTGGAATACAAGTCAGGTTATTAAAGGGTGGTAAAACGATGGGCAAGACAAACGTACTATGTGATATCACAGAAGTACTTGATCTCGGGCTCCAGACGCCAGTACCACTCGTACTTCAGCAGCAATGGATGCTTGTAGAAGAATCTGAAATTTGATTAGTACGGCATGTGCACGTAATGTGTCATCGAAGGGTAGCATACCCTGAGTAGAAACGGCACATGTGGTGATAACTCTCCATTCCACCATACATGATGGCAGCATCACCTTGTTTTCTGATGCCCTCCCTGGCAACTTCGTGGTCGACCCAGTCAGGGAAGCCCCACATGGAGCTATCGATTTTGCCGAACTCGACGTTCGCGCTGGTGTAATTGAGGATGGTGTCCTTGAACTCCTGGTCAAAGTCGCCGTCGTTCAAGAAGACATAGGGGTAGTGCCACCACCTGTTGAAGTGTCGCTCAATGGACTTGATGGATTGGATCACGCCGTCGAGCTCCTTATTTCGAGCGAGGACAACAAAAGCGGCGTTTGCTCGGGGCCCGGAGGTGTCGATGTTGAGACACCCGGTGGCAAAGACTTTGTCATGTTCCTCGCTAATCCGTCTGTTCGGCGAAGAGATAAGTAAGAGATTGGATGGAAAGGCGGAAGAACAAACCTGATGGACGGAGGTGCACCGGCTGGGATGAGGATACCGCCCGAGGAAGACGGATGCCTCACAAAGATAAGGACTATTAAAATAATTACAACACATGGAAAGAGCAAAACGATTCCCAGCGGTATCGAAATGGAAGAGTTCCCTCGTAACCGGATGCGTCTTCGCAGAAAAGCAAATCGCACTGACTGGCCTTTTTCTCGCGAAGCGTCTTCCAACGATGCCAGCGCAGGGGCCAGCGGCATGCGCTTGACAATGCGTCGGACGATATTCATGGCGGCTACAAAGGCCCCAGAGACGGTGCGCGCAAGCAGACCTCAGTCGGTTCAAGGGCGGGTTGCGAGACGTCGGCAGTCTCGCGACGGGGAGAAAAAGGCAGGCTGATGGGGTGGATCACGAGGGTTTTGAGGCTGGCGGTGGTATAGCGGCGAGCAGGCCAGGTGCTGCAGGTTGAGAGTCACAAAAAGACCACGGACCACACAGGCGTAGTCGTTCACAGGTCGTTGGAGAGGGTGTATAGCGTAACGAGCGGCTGGAGGAAAAGGGCCTCCTTTCTCCCGGGCTCCCTGGATGGACTGGGAGAGGCGAGCGAGCGAGCGAGCGGTCGGGGCGAGGGAGGCGGACAGGCTCGCAAGAGACAAGGCCGACTAGCACTCGGGAGGCAGAGTCCACAAGGTCATCAGCAGCGGATGGGATGGGGAATGGATACGGGGGATGGACGTGGAGAGGAGAAGATGCAGGAGAAGTGAGGACAGACTCGCCCGCCCAGTTGCTTACTTAAGTTTTCGCCGCCAAGCCACCAAGGGGCCGTACCGTCATTTACGCGGTTACCCGGCGCGCGCGGCGGGCTTTCCTTGGTTTTGCTGTTTTGCGATTACATACGGTATTATCAAATCCTCTCCTTGTTGCAAGTATTAAGTGGGAGACGATATGTTTCAGTAATAATTGCCCTGAGGCTGTGGGTGAACTGACATGTGCTGTCTGCCCGTATTCAAAATTGGGGACATGGTACTACGGACGTAATACAACATTGTCATTAGCACGACCTAATAATTTCTCCGTATTTCTGGCGATCCACAGAACTAAAGAATCTTGTTTGTCGCAGCCTCGACGCCGTAGCCTCGAGCCCTCCATGGCTCGTGACTGCAGCAATTATTCCCATCACGGGATGCTTTTGCTTTCCTGCTGCGGGATGCTTCGAATACCGCGTGCTCTACGGAGTACGTAGCACGGAATTAATTTATGTTGTTATTATTATTTATACGGATACTGTGTGTTTCGCTTCGTGTTTTTACGACGGTCTGGATCGGTCGATGCGGCACGTGTCCACTCGTGGTGGGCCTCAGGCTGTCAGTGTCAGACGAGCAGTTCCATCCATAGCATAGCATAGCATTATTCGTTTCTTCCTGACATGATGTTTTCTCCTTTGCTTCGTGTGTGCGTCTTGTCTATGCCAGAAAAATGCCCGTCCGTCCCGGCCTGAGGCTCCTCTTCCAGGCAGCAGGCCGACGGAGCCGAGGAATTCGATCGTGCGACAACCCTGCGACGCCCTGAGTCTGGCTGTCCACCATCCACTGGCTGTCCACCGCCCAAAAACTTCAGAATCAGAAGCCTCGACATGCTTGACGCCCTCAACATCGCCAATCAGGCATGCAAGCACCGTGGCGCATGTCCTGCGGTGGGCCAGGGCGCCGCGCCGCAGATCGCTCTCCACCGCCACGGCGCCCCTCTTTTGCACGTCGAGTGGAATGCTTGTCTACGGCTTGACTTTCACCATCGCATTGACGCCTGTCGGTATCGCCACTGCCTGCAACCCGCCAACAGAGCACAAAAACAGTCCGGCAGCCTTGAGGCGGTGATCGCTCGCACGAGTCAGACGTTCTTCCTACTTTAACACGCCGCGCGCCCTTGGGTGATAAGCTTAATGCGGATAGCTCCATCGATAAGCGCTCGACAGCAATCCCCTATTTTGTACGCTGCTCTTGGGACGCGCCGATCCTCGCCGGTTTACGCCTCCTTTTGCAATCATTAGGGAATTAACATGAGCGCCTTTTGCTGAGAGCCACCTCCGATATCCTGCAACAATACCATGGCGCAGAGCATCTCAGCCGTCTCGTCCTCGCACGACTCCCAGCCCAAACCCCCCAGTCGACCCATCCCCATCAGACAACAATTGAGTCAACTGAGTCTGGGAGACCTACCGCAGCCACGGTCTACCTCTCGAAATGGCCACCTGAACCTCAATACCTTTTCACCGGTCAACGAGTACGGGAGCTTCGAGTTTGACCGGGTGTTCAAGCGAGGCAAGGTGTTTTGTAAAATCAGGTCGAGACATGTCAGTGAGCACGCGGCCTTTCTACATTCCTGCCAAACTAACCACAAGCCCTGTCGCCCAGGCATTCAAGTCATCCTGGAAACCCGGCTACCTCGTCTTGCGCCCCAACCTGCTGTCCGTCTACAAGGATGAAGACGAGGCAAGGCTGCTGCTCTCCATCACCCTCACCGAAGTCACCGCCGTCGCACCCGTCAGTTCTACGCGACACCCGCGCGATTACACTTGGAGCATATTCACCCCGTCGAAAAACTACCGTTTCCAGTCCGTGTCCTTCCAGTCCGTGTCCGACCAGGATGCAGAAGACTGGATCGAGCGCATCCGATCCGAGTTGCACGTCGACGAGGAAGAGGAAGCCATCATCGCCGAGTCCAAGTCCAGACCCGTCCATTCTTCGGCTCTGAGTGACCCGGACGACCAGCAGGGTGTCATTACTGCGAGCGAGCTTTCAGACTTTGGAGAAAATGAGCAGCAGTACCCTCCACGGGTCACCTCGCCCTTGCCAGAGCTGGCCAAAACAGCGTCCCGCGGCCGGAATTTGCCTTTTATTCAAGAGTACTCTGGCAACGAAATAACCGAATTCTCAGACTTGTCAGATGGTCCTGACAGCCAGGCACGCGCACAGCAGCGGCTGTCCAAGCCCAAAGTCGGTGGAGGCGGTGGCGGGGGTGCCTCTGCAAGCAACACGGCCAGCGACCAGCCGCATCGTCCTTCTCTCGCACGCGAGTCGGTCTCGTCGGGTCCTCTTGGCGATCCTGACCGCGTCATCTATCAGGGATACCTACAAGTACTCCGCAGCAAGCACGGCGTTCGCCAGTGGAAGAAACTGTGGGTCGTACTTCGACCCATCAGCCTCGCTCTCTACAAAGACGACAAGGTACGTGACGTTTTCCCCCCTAATTATTAACAGTCAAACTAATATCTGGCTCTTCAAGGAATACTGCGCCACCCGCATCATCCCCATGTCCCAAGTCATCACCGCCGCCGAAATCGACCCCATCTCGCGCTCCAAAAGCTTCTGTCTACAAATCATCACCGACGACCGCCCCAGCTATCGCTGCTGTGCCCCCGACGAGGAGAGTCTGGCCAAATGGCTCGGCGCGCTCAAGAGCATCATCGCCGCGCGCAGAAAGGCCCTCCTCGAGAAGGAAAAATCGACGGCTGGTGGTGTTGTGCCGGTGATTGTGGCTACTACGCCGGAACCGTTTCAGCCGCTGCGATAGGGAGGGGTAACCTCCTTTGTATTTTTTTTTTTTTAACCTTCTAAGATTTGTGTGTATATTATTATTAGTGTTATTATTTTTTTTGGTACATGGTTGTGTTTTCCCGTCTGCTGCAGCTTCACTTACCGTCTGGGTGGGTTTAATGATTGATGACTTGTTGAATTATATTAATCGTTACCATTTAATCACAGTAATGAAACATTAATACCACTTACTACTAATGTCATTTCTAATTTGTAGATATTCATTCAATTCATAACATATGACAAATACCTTGAAATAAAATAAAATAGAAAAATGCAAATTTCCGAGAATCCAAGTTGTCAAAAATCTATATCTATCCATCCTGGTGACCACCACCACCACTCTCATCAAAAACAATCGGCTGCTCGGTCCCCTTGCTTTCGTGATTAACAATCAGAAACGACAAAAGCACAACCAACGCGCCAATCCAGTACAGCACACTGGCGTACTCCCCTTGCAACACGATCTGGCCCACGAGGGACAGAGGGATTGTCAGGCTGAGGCCGACGGTGACGACGAGCGGGCTTGTGAGCAGCATTGCATACGCCCAGCAAATGTCGGAGACTAGCGAGGAGATGGAGTTGATCTATACATATCACGTTAGATTTAGTAGGGATTATGAAGGAGGGGGAAATAAAAATACCAGGATAATCACCCAAATCCGATCTTCCGACGGCAGCGAAAACCTCTCGATGCCCGTCAAATGAAGCACAATAAACCCTGGCCACAGGAAAAACACATTGAAAAAGCCCACCAGACCGAAAAAAAGCTGCATGTTGACGCGCGACTCGTCTCCGACCTGCTTCTTCATGACGATCGTGTATATGCCGTAGATGATTGCGCTAAAGGCAGCCATGGCATCGCCCAGCGCAATCTCAGCCGGTGTCTTGTTTGGGAACGAGCCTCGGTCGTCTCCGTCTCCAGGACTGCTGCCACCACTGCGTATAGCAAGGGTTGGTGGCAAGACGACCTCGTCGTTGGAAGAAGATGACATGTCCAGGCTTGAAATCAGGATGACTCCAGCCAGAGACGCCAGCACGCCCAGACACTTGCGCATCGTAAACTTCTCGACCCCGATAATCGCGCCAAATATCAGTGTCCACACGCCGCTTGTCGATGTCAGAATGGTAGTACTCCCCACGGTCGTATACTGCAGACAAGCCAGCGCGAAATAGTTGGCCGCAAACCACAGCAAGCAGAACTGAGCCGCCAGCCGCGCCGTCTCTTTCAGTCCGAGTTTCTCGCTTGACAACCTGACGTTCTTGACCGAGATCCCTTCCTCTATCCCATCCTCCCGATAACCCCGCAGCAATCCCTGGCGTTGCTGTATGCTTGCTGCATCATCCGGCCCGTCTTCGTTGTACTCTTCTTCGTCTCCCGGTTCTAGAATATCCCGCCGGAATGTTTCTTTTGTGTCGTGCGAGTCGATATAAATGAGAAAGGCTCTCCAGGACCTCACCTGTCCCAAATTCCCGCTACTCCATATTCCGAAGATCCGTCGAGAGATGACCACTATGAGAAAGACGATGAAAAAGGAGGTATTCACATATGTGATGAAAAATGGGTGAGAATAGCTATCGTCTGCCAGTATATTCTGCAACCAGGACGTGAGTTCAGAAATCCAAGATAAAAAGAAAAGCACATAATCGGGCAGCATACACTAGCGAGGAAATTCGAAGCTGTCCACAAAAAGACTACGCACATGAGCAGCATGATGCCCAGAGAGTGTCTCGCCAAACCGGCTTTCCGTACAGTTCCCCCTGGCTCACCATTGCGCACGCTGCCAGCAGGTTCCATCTTGAGAAAAAATCCCAATCAATGCCAATTCGGTGATCGCTATGCAATAATCCAGCTCCACGCAGACCTGCTGCCGGAGAGGTGTGATAAGGGCCACGTGCGGATAGATGATAAGGGCGGGGAAGACCTTGGGGAAATTAATTCAGATGAAGGGGAAAAAAAGTCTGGACACGAAAATTCAGCATACAGGATGGTCCTGCTGGAACTGCCCTGGTCAACAGAGCCCGGGAGAAGCGAGACGAAGCTGAAGACGAAGACGATCAGACGAGGAAAGACGGCTGCGACATCGAGGCCCGCAAAAGGTTTGGCAGCTTATCGCGTGCTTTTTGCTGATCGGCCTCGGCGGGAGTTTCCGCATTGCCTGGTTATGACTCGCTCACCCGGCAGGCCAAAACCCACATCTCCGACTTTGGCGGTTTCGTAGAGTTACTTTTCCACAGAAATACTAATGATAATGCTCGAATGAGTAAGGATTGCTGCATGTTTCAAGAAGTGTAGTTGCCATGAGGATACTAAGGTTTCGGAAATGCATTCCTGACTTAATTACCGAGTAGACTTTGGCTCAGGCCAAGTTTATTGGATCTATACTACTAGTCTTCATTGATATCATGCACTCAAAAACAAAGGAAACAGAAGCAACAATTGCATACATATAAAGGGATATCCCAGACTCCTGAAGACGTGGACTTGACCGCGCAATATCAGACAAGAAAAGAAACAACTGTAAAAAACCAAAATGAAAAAAAAAAGTAAAAAAAAAACTCGCAGCAAAATCATCGCGTAATGCTGTATATCCTCGACTAAGGTTCAACCCAATCGACGGAGGATCGATTGTACAAACCAGCAATATCCAAGACGAGCAAAGCCGTCCAGGTCTGAAAACAAAACGTACTAGCAGGCTTCGAGCTACAGTCTAGTAGTTTAGCAAGCGCATCCATCGCGCTCGCTGTCAAGCCGGATGTTGATAGGGTCGCCAAAGTCGTTGCTGTTGAACTCGTCGGCCTCTTCTTGTGCAAGTGCACTTCGCGCGATGACTATCAATAGTTATATCAGTAATCGCAAACCCAAATAATTGGAACGACAATACCTTCGAATGCCTGTTCGACGTTGACGGCTTCCTTTGCGCTGGTTTCAAAGTATGGGAGGTTGCCTTTGGACTGGCAAAAGGTCATAGCCCGTTTCGACGAGATCATACGCTTGTTTTCTTCGACATCGATTTTATTACCAATCACAACCTGAATATATCAGTAAACTGAGTTCGAATTGCTCCAACGTGTATATAAAACTCACAAAAGGAAAGCTCTCTGGGTCTCGGGGGCTGGCCTGGATGAGGAACTCGTCTCGCCAGCTGTCCAGGGCTTCAAAACTCTTCGAGTTGTTTACGTCGTAAACAAGAACGCAGCAATCGGCTCCTCTATAAAAGGCGACGCCGAGGGATTGGAATCGCTCCTGTCCGGCCGTGTCCCAAAGCTACGGGTGAGTGAGCAATCATGTTTCCGAAGTAATATTCTAGATTAGTACCATACCTGCATCGTTACCAACCTGTCGTCCACGAGAACTTCCTTTGTGAGAAAATCCGCTCCGATCGTAGCCTTGTAGCTGGCGCTGAATTTCTTGTTGACCTATAGGCAGCATTCAAGTCAGGACGAGTCCGCCTCTTCAAGTTCCGAGAAAGCAGAAACGCACATATTGGTTCATCAGACTCGTTTTTCCCACACCGCTGTCGCCAAGGATAATGACCTGTTCATCTGTGTTAGAAAGCTGGAGGACCGCGGAACAAGCGCGCCATGAGGGGCGCCCGGGGTCGGCCTCCGTACCTTGAGCAAGACCTTCTTGCGGGAAGCCATAGCTGCGGGGATGGGCAACGAGCGATTTGGCGGTAACAAGCAGCTCAAATCAGGGAGACGTGCAGCTCTCGTGGGCAATGTATGGGCGGGGAAGTTGGAGTTGAAGTCAAAGCACGAGAGGAGTTGGAGTGACTCCGAGTGAGGAGAGGAGAGCCTCGTGACGTTGATACCTCCAAGGCGGTGGAGCGGGCGGTCAGTGCTGCGGGCCAATCAGGACGGGGCACTCAGGTACTGCGATACCAGCCAATCACATACCGTCTTACGTAGTATTTCATCAGATAAGCGTCAGATGTTGTTTTTGCTAGTGATATTCTAGTTTATCGTATGTTTTTGCGAATTTTTACTTCTTACCGTTCATTTTAGTTGAATTGATCTTTCGTGCTCCCTAGTTTTAGAGCGCTATTTCTATATAATAGAATATTGAGAAATATATTTCCAAGTATTGTAGCAGCTTTGAGTGCCACTAGCATAATTTAGCATACTGATAAAATGGCTCTAGGGCATCAAAATATCTCATCAATGGGATATTTGATCAACATGGACCTTAGACTCACCGATAGTATCCAGCTAGAGAGGGCAGTGCTATAATTCTAAAGACTAATTATATAGTTTATCTGTAGTAACAAGACTCATCTAATATGTCTGCAAGCAGTGTTACTTTAGTATAGTCTATGAGAGAGGCCTCAGGCAGGCTATCAATATAATGCTGGGAAATATAGTGTAGTTAGAATTTTACTATGTCAACTGATAAAGAAACCTCATGTCGCTACACCGCAATGCTTGCTTCTTATTTAATCCATATAATATCCTAGACAATATCTAGTTACGCTAATAACTTGCTTTACAATACTTCAACTCAACATTAGCTAACTGTAACACAATATAGTCTTGGCTTAGACATCTTCGCGCGTTAATGTACTCCGCATTATTGATGCTGATTCTATAGCCAGCGAGGCTGCTAGCCGAATTCTCTCCACCTCAGCAGCGTCCAATTCCCTATCCAGCTTTTTCCCCTGGAGCAATTCCAGCCACTCCTCCCTTCGCGGATGAGGCGGCACAATGCCATCCATCCATAAAGTAACTGAGTTATGACTGTATACCTGTATAGCGCCCAACATCATCATGCGACCACTGAACTGAAAAGCTTTCGCTCGAATAACCATCCCTTCTCGGTCAGGCCAGGACTTGGCGAAGTTGCGACGGAACGGGTAGACTTGGACAGTGCTGTTGACCAACAGCAGCACCACCAGGAATACGCCGTCCCAGCCTTTCTGGGCCGCCATGAAAGTCATGGAGAACAGCTGGATATAGTGAGCAAGACGAAGCCACACTGCAACAAGTCGTGACACTACCGTATTGGGGATGATGGACATTTGCTTATTGAGCAGCGTATCGACGTTGGCACGATCGCCAGTGAAGAGTTGACATTCTGTCGCGTTCTGGTGCGCTGCAGCGAGCATACTTGCATTGGCGTTAGATTCATTGCTTCTGATGAAGCCAAGCCGGCGTTCTACGTCAACATCTTGATAAAAAGGCGAGATATAGCGCTGCATGCGAGAATGGCCGAGGTTCCGTATAACTCGCACAGAATTGTTGACAAGACCGACACCGCAGTAATACAAAGGAAACAGAAGAATTGGAGAGGTTGAGATTGGAGAATATTGTCCACTTTGTCCCGAATGGACAGTTGTATGACTCTTTGTTCGAAGTGGAACACGTGGAGTGTCTGATATCGGTGGAAATGCACCGGAAAGGAGACGTTTTCGGTGTACTCTTCGGCCTCGGGTGCATTCCGCACTTCTGATTCAGCCTGGATATCTGTATCGCTGTCAGATCTTTCTAACTCAAGAACTGGATTATTGGTTGCCCAAGGCAGTAGGGGCCCCGCTTGTGCAGTACAAATGTCTGTTTATGTTAAGCCTCGCCAGGTCGCGGGCTCGATTTCAACTTCCAACCAGCCCAAAACCCACCAAGGGATGTAGATAACAGTAATATATATAATAATTATAGAACGACTAGGAATAGAAGTTCAATATTTGTATATATGTGAGTAATATATGAGGCTTTGGGTTCTGGTTTCTGGGTCAATCATGGGTGCCCAACAAAAGCAAGATGCCGAGTCTGAGTTTATCTCACCGCGTATACAATAGTTATTTTTTCCCTTTCATGCTTTAGTTTCGTGTTGAGCATTCTCATTTGATTTCTGCCTCAAGCTGATCCTCACAGTGAGGAATTCTAACTTACTATTGCCGTCCTGTTGAATGTAGCCCTTCTGAGTGCAGTTTCAGATGAAAGGTGCGGGTATCTACATTGTTGACACCATACCTAGGTAGCATGGTTGATTCAGATGTACCGCTTTGATGTTTAGTCCGCTCCAATCAGGGTCGCCACGGCTACGCGTTCAGGAGATACTTCGTACAGAATCATTCGGTACCAACTTTTTGATTGAATAACTACACTTAACCTATCAATAGAAGGCCGTAAACTGTAGTGTAGTTTGCATTTTTACTATAAATGTGTGCGCCTTATCCTGTAATATAGCTGGACATCTCTATAGTAAATGGGTGTATCCCTTTTTAGATATCTAGAGAGGCCAAGAGTTCCTCCAGAGTCCTCTATTTCTAATTTTTTTTAATAGTTATTTAGCTCAACTTTCAACTCGCAGAGGCTTGGAAAATTATAATATACATGTCTTTTTTCCTATCAAATGTCACGGAACAGGTCCGGTATCCTGAGCTAGTCTAGAGCTTCTAGTAATACAAAGAATTTGATGAAGAAAGAAACAAAGAAAGAAATCTATTACCCCCAACCATTGATAACTAGTTTTATAACCCCTTTTCTGTTGGCTGATTAGGCTCCTCAATTGACTGGTCTTGTTTGGAGTTAATGTGGTTACGGGTAGGTGCTTGTGACTGTACGCTGCTCGCACTACCTCAGAAGCTCCGCTGATTTCCTGGGTGGTTTTCCTCGGTTATATAGATTTATGAACAAGTTGAAGTCGGTATGTGGTAATACATACTGCATACAAATCCGGGGAAACTCCGTAGTCTGGGGTAAACACTGCGGCATTATCAGCGATTGGCTGCCAGGATCCACTGAGTTTTGCCAGGGGAAACGCATTATAGTCCAGTACGCACCTGGATAAAGGCTATCTGGGCTCGTGGGGTTGTTTAATTCGTATTAATTACACCGAGTCTATCATATCCCTGGCAATAAACATTTAATATTGTTCGGTTTAGACGCTCCTGACGTCAATATTACTGTAACTGGCAAGTGGGTCGCATGGCCTCCACCCAGCCAATTAGCAGCCAGAAAATTCTGTATCGTTTTCCGACGTGCCTTCCCCGCGATACCTCAGTCAGTCTCTTGTTATCATCGCGTCTCTGGCAGCGAATTTTCAGATGGAGAATATATGTAGTTAAAAGAATATCTGCTGCTTGCTTGGTTCAATTCTCCAAGGCTGCCATCCAGAATTGAGGTTCATTGGAACAGACAACTAAAATGCCAGCTACCGATAAGCCCTCGGCCAAAAGGCAATATACCACCATGGCTTGCTTTGCATGCCGTGAGAGAAAAGTCAAGGTAATCTCCTGGATAGTTCCTACCCCTCTGAGAATATTTTGAGCCAATAGAGACCACCAGTGTGATGGAAAAGTTCCCTGTTGCTCCAACTGCACAGCCAGGAACCGAGATTGTCGTTATCAGGCTTATGATAAGAGGAAGTGAGTTTACACTGGGCCCTTTGACACTGTCCACGCTACTGGCATTGCTGCAGTCGTCTTGCGCTGGATGAATCCATTGGTTGAAGATTCAATATGTACTGATACAGCATTCACTAGACTCCCTTTGCGCGTGGCCATTGAATTACTCTCAAACAGGGTCCACCAGCTGTGCTGCTTCATTCAAGAAAACGGTTTGCAAGCCCCGCCCATGCAAAAGGAGAAAGCTACGGCTTTGGCGAACGTCCTGGAAACCACCGGGCTATCAAAAGTTAGTCAAGACTTTTGCATTTTGTCGGCTTCAAGTTAAAGATTGACCAATTGACCGTGTTATTGTAGGTTGCAACAAGCTCACCAGAAGCAAGCAGTTCTCAGGGATTGCCTGATAAACTCGCTGAGTCAACAAATATAGATACTGCGCAGCCTCACACGGCCCCAACAACGTCTTGTAAAGTGGGTTATTCCAACACGATACAAGCATCTATACGGCAACAAAGAATGGAGGAATACAGCCCAACTGGCAGTGTCTGCGACTGTGTCCGGAGTCAAAATACAAGAAATAGTGCAACAGTGAACAATCTTAATGTTGAGAATTCTCTCACTTCACCACCGGCGCTTGAACAGGAAAATACCACATTCGTCGATAACGAACCGCCACTAGTTGACGATTCTAGCGACACCGAAGGCATTGAAGATCTTATCGACCAGTTATCAGATCGTGTCGGCACTTTGAGAATTGGGCCACGAGGTGAAACTCAGTTTTACGGCCCTACATCAACTTTTAATTTAGTAGATATGCCGGTTTCAGAGCACTCCATAACGCAAAATGTTCTATTGAACAACAATGACGACAGTCTCGATAGGTTAGGGATCAATCAAGAGATCCCCATTGATTTGGAAGAACATCTCGTCAATCTCTATTTCAGCTGGCATAATCCTGCGTGTCGTATTGTTGACCGGAAACGGTATGAGGCGGCAAAGGAAGTATCTCATAGTGAGACGGACCCTAGCCCGTTTTACTCTGAATCTCTGAGAAATGCGATGTAAGTTTCTAGTTCCTTCTGAGAAATAGACGTGATAGTCTGACATGACATTGTAGTTGTGCTATTGGTGCCTCTTTTGAGACAAGATATCATCCGACATTTGTCACTTTCCCACGATCTTTAATGGATTTCTTTGGGGACCGGGCTAAAGCACTTTTGGAGATTGAGCTGGATCATCCTTCTCTGGCAACCGTTCAAACGCTTGTCATCCTAAGCAGCCACGAAATCGGAAGAAAAAGGGACGCACGGGGATGGCTCTATAGTGGTAAGACTCGATATTCTTAATCGTCTTTCTCGGAAATAATCTCACTTTATCTATTTAGGAATGGCGATCCGGTTAGCTTTCGATTTGGCACTCCATATTGATATGTCTGCCCATATCTCGAAAGGCATTATATCCGCTGCTGATGCAAGTCTACGTCGGCAAGTCTTTTGGGCCTCGTATATAAATGACCAGTACGTCCAATTGCTAGATCTGGTGATGGAGCCTACATGCTGACACTATTTTCTAGTCTGCTAGGATTCTCTCTTGGAAGGCCTTTTCGTATTCACGTGGAAGATGTGACTGTCGGCAAACCGATAGATCATATCGATCAATTCGGTCAGAATACATGGTTACCATATGTACTACCAAGTCCCTTGGATACCTCTTATAGTCAGGTCGATTACACCGAGGCAGTAAGCTATCAACACATAACGCTCTGTGAGATTATGTCTTCGTGTGGCTATATCCTGTAATATTTTCCGAGCCTGACTTTTCGTCGAAAGTATGCTGACACCTTTTTCAAGTTATGGGACTTCTGGTTTTTCTAGGAACGAATTACAGGAACTCAATGCAAATATTGTTGCAGATCTTCGGAATTGGAAAGAATCACTTCCACCGACTCTGCAGGTAAATGTGAACAACCGTGCGCCTTCATATCTCCCACATGTATTACTACTTCAGTAAGTCATCAGCCGTACATGATATTCTCGCAAGGTGGCACTTTTTCTGACAGTTTTTTTAAAGCATGCAATATCATCAAAATATAATCTATACGCACCGTCCATGGATGTCAAAAAGCTATCTTCAACCTAGTCCGCCACAGGGTCCTGGTTATCTCCATGCTCGAAACATGTGCATCAAATCCGCTATCGCTATTGCTAAGATTCTTGACTTGTACGAAGTTAGATATCCTCTCCGTCGAATTCACATTCAAGCGGTTTCCATCACTTCTTCTGCGATCCTGCTGCTTCTCTTCGCAGCCGTGTCCGGGTATCCCTCGCGCAGACATGATGATATTGTGCTGTATTTGAGCACCTGCTTGAGAGCCCTCGACGAATTCGGTCTCTCTTGGGAGAGTGCAAAGCGCGCCAAGGATTTCTTCGTGCGACTGCAGCGCCAGTGGGAAATGCGCACGCGAACATTCAAGTCTACGCGACGATCAGACAGCAACAATAGCTGTAGCCACAGCGCATTGAATATGCAACAGCGCCCTAGGAAAGGACCGCAAGACCAGCCTGATACTTATGCAACGACGGCTTCTAATAACGATGATTATTTAGGCGCTACGCAGTTAGAAGAAGAATCACACACCGATATAAACGTGGATGTCGACTTGGACTGGATGCTCATGTCAGATATGCCCGCGCTGCCGGAGAACCGCGACACTGATCTTTATTGTTTGGTGTCGAACCAGTCGATGTTTGATTTGGAACGTCCAAACGGATAAATCTACTATACTACGTATCTTCTATCAAACGATTGTACATATCGATGATTTTCGGACACACTTTATATATAAATGACCCTAATGAAATCAATATAATTTGACGTAACGGTCTAGATCTTGACAATCGAAATCTTTGCTTTCTAAATACGTGCCTACATAGACACCGATAGTCACTAATTTTCTATATAGAGATATATTAAAAACACAACATTTTGAATCTAAAGCATCCTATAACGCTTAATACTCGCCCACGTGACAAAAGTGTGAGCATGGCGCTAATTCGGGGTCGTGCTTACGCGGCATTTTCCCCTTTGTTGTTTTGTCAATGTCAATGCAACCAGACGTCTTTTGAATAATATATATATATATATATATATTTACTTTGCGATCATTCAAAAACTATAAACAATCTCAATATGCCTCGCAGACGCGAACTAACCCCCCAAATGCGCTCTCGCATATGCGAATTAAAGTCAATCGGACTCTCCTACGCACAAGTCCACCAAAGATACCCCGAGATTCCCCTTGGCACAATTCGCAGCACTATTCGCCGCGAAAAGGATCGCGACGACAACAAAACCGTCCCTCGCTCGGGCCGGCCACGGAAAATCAGTGAAGAGGAACTTGAGCGTCTGCGAGGTCTGTTGAGTTCGGGTATGACGTGCAAGGATCTTATGAAGGAGATTGATGCAGATATTCACAAGCGAACGCTGCAACGAACATTGCAAGCGCTGCGCAAACAAAACAAACAAAAAGGGCGACAGGCTCCTCGGCCTGTATCAAAGACTGAATCGAAGCCTGAAGGTAAATAGGTGTCGATTGATTTCAATCGGTGATCTTCATTGCGCAATGTTTCAAAATTACACATCTGTATCCGACCGGTTACGATACACTCACTGGACGGATACCCCGCATTGACAGGTCTGTAACTTTCCTCTTCTCCAAGCAATCGGTTTCATGGGCAAGTCGATCTCCATCGGCTGATACTCGATTCAAAAGTTCCATGATGGTTTTTTGTGGTCCGGATTTCTCTTAGCCGGGCACCGACTACGTTCGTGATAGTGATATCGCTCGTCATGGCCAACTGGCGCGACGAATACCATGCTGCACTGCTGGTTCGTGATGAGCGAGAACAAGCCAACAGCAGCCTGTACGATGCTTGTAAGAAGAAACTCAAAGTAGATAGAAACGAGAAAGCATAATAACCATTTACACAGATTCCCGGCTAGCCGACAGGACGGCAGGCCTTTCTACGGCCAGCAAAGAACAACATCATCACCAGACATCTGAGGAAAAGGCATCTCCGGCTCCGCAACGAAAAGGAACAGCCACAGCCGTAGAATCTGCCCAGGACAAAACCGGCATGGCCTCACAAACTCAGCTTGCAACGGCTCGAGCAGACCTGGCCGCTGCCCAGCGATCGCGCGCCGAAATCCAGGACCGGTTGGCTCGCACCAACGCAGAGTTGGATAAATTAAAAGCGAAATCGCAACAAGATACTCGAAAGATTGCATCGTTGGAAGGAGAGCGGACGCATTTGACTCTGAGGCTGAAAGATAGAGACTTGGAATTAAGAGGAAAGGCGAAATTGCTTGATGTATGTGTCTTTCCTTTCTTTCTTTTTTGTCGGCGGCGTTTATGCTGAATTTTGATTTCTAGAATGTTCAAGATGAACTGGCGTCCTTGAACCTGCAGCTCAACATGGCAGAGGATCGGTCAAGCAAGCTACAGCGCGAAAACAAGGAACTGGTTGACCGATGGATGGCGCGTATGGGCCAAGAGGCTGATGCAATGAACGAAGCATCAAGATTTTAAGAAACCAAATAACCCAAAATGGCAGAAATTTTGCCGCTGCTGTACAATGTCTATGTCCTTGGGTATGGGTTGCACTAAGGGCTATTTATACCAATTGACTTTGTATTTGCTTATCAGACATGACTTGTGGTAAATGCTATAGACACATGGTATCCACGGAAAACATTTGAAGCTCAGCTGAAATAACAGAGAACCTCTAATGTGAGTATAAACACGAACACAATCCACATGACCCAAAATTGTTAGATAAATGTACATACATGTATTTGAAAAGACTTCGTTCTATCAAAAGTTGCGACTCTCCTTCGGAAAAATGGATGAAGACGCTCAAAACAGGCGAATGGTATCATTGAGTATTCAAAAAAAGGAAAACATGTTTAGACAAAAAAATATGAATAGGGTTTGTACTGAATTCCCTGAAAATTAAAGGGAATGGCTGGCGGCAAAAGCCCTCAGCCGAGAGCTATCCTTGGTAGCAATGAAGTAAGTGCCTCCGACATCCGTCCAGCTCACAGAGTCGGACCAATAGTTTAGTCTCTTGACATCGAGAAGGTTGATTGGCGAGTTGAGGTTTCGAGACTGAATTTTATGCCCAGCAGGCACGAAAGATTTGAGAGAGACGATCTTGCAGCCTTCTTTCATATCCAAAAAGTGGTTGATCAGCTCATTGTTCAGCTGTGGCGTGAAAGCTTGGTTGTTGATCAAAACGACATCGGCTCTTTTGAGGACATCGAGAATGCTTGACTCGGCGAGAAAATCGCCATGGACAAGACGCGTCTTTCCTGGTGCGATCCCCCATAAACGGCACCGAGCCTTGAATTCGGCTCTTTGCAAATCAGCTAGTTTGCAAGCATTAGGCATCATCTCGCAGCCCCAACTCTCGCAGCCAATTTCCAAAGCTGCTTGTAGAACCACGTTTCCGACTCCGGAGCCCAAGTCCACAAAGACTTGGCCTGACTTCAGCTGGGTTTCTTTGAATATATTGCTGATAAATCGTGGCAAGAGCTCTCCGTACACATTATCGGTCCCGTTCTCATATTGACGCAAGGACTCTACTCGAGGGGATACTGTTCGAGAATAAATTTGCGTCAATATTCTCTCCACCAGAGGCAGCCGTAGAATATGTGTTGCGTCTAAATGCTTAGCAATCGACTGATCTGCCACTAGCCTTCGCACGGCACGGTTGTAATCGGAAAGAGTTTCCAAAAATTCCCTTTCAGAAGCATGCGCGAGCGCTCGACGGAACCGTCGCTTGATTCCAGTTGTCTCGTTATCGAATTCGTCTCTCGCGTCCTCCGGGATATAATGCTGTGAAACCATCTCCACCACCTGTATGATATCGTCGAGGGGTCTAAAGCCGTCGTTCTCCTTTGCTGAGACCAGCTGATACCGCTCGCCTTTCAGCGAAGTCGGATACTGCAATCTCACTTCCGTTGGCGATTCGTTTTTGTCCTTTTTGAAAACGGGCATGTATTTCCCAGACGACTTGTCGGAAGTAATATCTGCGGCATGCACCATCATCAGAGCCTTTGGAGCCTCGTCCGAAAAGGCTTCGGGCGCTCGTATGCGTCGATCGAGGTCCGGCTCTATGTCATCGCTTAACCTCGCCCGCTTATGCACTTCGAAAGACGTATCGGTGTCGCTGTCGTCATCGTCGCTGGACAGTCTCTGGATCGGAGAGGGTCTTTTGAGATTCCGGGCTACCGTCCTCGGGCGTGGCTTCGACAAGAGGGCGTCGTCTTTGGCACTCTTGGGGCCCCTGCTGCCATTTGTCTCCCGTACTGCTCGGTTGTTGTTCTGTTTGGATCGGGCGACTCGCGAGGCGTCGGTATCGGTAGTGCCGGCGGACGACGATCGAGATTGCGGTGGCGGCTTGGCCTGGGTGACGACTTTACGAATCTGGGGTTTCTTTGCCTGAAGAGAAAATCCGCCTCCTTTTTGCAAGTGATCAAAAAACCCCATGTCGCGATATTCGGTGTGGCCGTGACGAGGGAAAATGCCCTGGCGCACGTGCGGTGGCGACTCGAAGCGGTGCGCAGGTAAACAGAATCGACGGCCAAAAAAAATGAGAGAATAGAATAAATAATTGAAGTGCGGTGGCCGGAAGGATATGGGGATATGCACAAGAGAGAAATATACAAAATCTGTACAGAAAAGGATATACACACACCGTCGAGGCAGGACAGAACAAAGGATGAAGAGAAAAAAAAAGCGCCTGCGATGGTGGGGATTGCGGACGAACACACGATGAGGCTCTCCGGCCGAGACGCGGCCAATCAGCGGCGCCGCCATGTTCCGCCTTGTCGGAGTCAAACGGTTTACAACAACAGAATATCAAATACGAGTCACATATGCATTGATATATACCTATTTCTATAAGTAACAAATATTTCTATCCTCGATCACCGCTTTTTCTGTTTAGAAATCCTTTTCTGTGCCCGAATCTCCTTCTTCATGCGCGAGTCGACAATCTTATACTTGCCCTTGACTCCACGAGGCCGGCCAGAGATACCCTTGTTGGCTCCCTTGGCCACCACCAGCTTGACCTTTTGTTTGGGCTTCTTCTTGGCCGCCTTGCTCATGAGCTTGGTGATGGCCTGGGCCTTGTCCTTTTCACTGATGCCTTCGTCCTCGGCCAAAAGGGCCGACTTCTTGCGCAGCTTCTCTAGCCGCTGAGCAGCCTTGAATTTCTTGCGAGCTTGGGCTTCGCGGACCTTCTTGATAGGGCGTGCATTGATAGCCCGCATCTTCTCTTTAATGGCTTCCGCTGCTGCCTTGGTGATCGGTCGGTTCTGATGGCTGTGCTTGCCCTCGTCATCCAGGAACCACTCAGGCAACCCATCAGTATCTCGGAAGGCCAATTTGTTGAATCCGTCATCTTTCAAGTCCTGGGATGTCTTTTCGCCTGTAGCCAGCTGCTGTGCAAGAGCCATGGCCTCTGCCGTGATGATATCGATGTCTGTAGAGTGATGAGTTAGTAAAACGAGTAACATATAGACGCGCGTTCATCACAAACCTAGTCGGCCATCCTTTGTTCTAGGGTCTTGCGACTCGGTGTGTTCCTCATCAGAAGAGCCCCAGTCGTCGTCTTGCGCGTCCTCAACAGGCTCTTTGGCCTTTCCTTTCGGCTCGGGAGCTGGCTTCTCCTTAGCATTGTCCTTAGCATTGGTTTTGTTCTTGGCCAACGCATTGGTTTCCATGTCAATGGCACTGTCCTCGTCTTCGATGTCATCAAGGTCTCCGAGTTCCTGGAAGATGTCCTGGTCGAAAAACAAAGCTGCCTTATTAGAAAGGTTATCTGAAGTGGGCGTCTTGATCGTGGACTCGTCGGCATCTTCATCATCGGAAGCATCGCTTGCATCTTCCTTGTCTGAAAACCCATCCCACTCTTCGGCTTCATAATTCTTCCGAGCTCGTTTCGCACGTAACTTCGAGTCTCGATCTTGCTGTTGTTCCTGATAGGTATCGTACATAGAATCAAGCTCGCGTTCTAGTCGATCTTCCTCATCGTCCGATTCTTCGTCACTTTCAGACACATCGCTGTCCTCTTCGGATTCTGATTCGGCGATTTGGCCTGATGCAATCTTGTCTGTGGCACCCTCTCGGTTGACTGCCTTTATCCCGAACATAGGTTCTCCCCCAATTCCATCCTGTTCCATTCCAATGTCGGTAGGAGTGATCATATGCATTTGCATTCTGACTATTTCCTTCCTCTTCCTCTCGTTTTCCTTTCGTCGCTCCTTCTTTTTCTGTGCATTGTCATTGTCACGTAAGCGCTGGAGCTCTTCCTGGATAGCCAGTTCCTCATCCATTGGCGCAACGTCAGCGACCTCTTCCCCTTCTCTCTCCTGGGCATTCTTTTTCAATTTAAGACCAAACTGCTCCCGGACCTTCAAACGCCACTTAAGCAGACTGCGGAACTCCTTTTTACCAAGAACCCGAAGGTCTTCACAACAGGTGCGAATTTCGTCAGTTGTATCTTCGAGCCTTTCAAGGGTGGCTAATGCCAAATCGCCATTTGGAGACTGCTCAAAACTTAATTTGTGATAGCTACCAAGGATTGCAATCGGGTCCGTCGTATTGATAAACTCCGTGACGGGTATCTCTTTGTGTTGAGTGTAGTCGCCCTCCTCATAACCCTCCCTCTTACGCTTTTTCTTCTCTGGGTTAAAGACCTTGGCTTCGTTGTTAGGGGTTGGATCTGCCAACTCGGCGAAAACATGTCGAGGGTCCAGAAATTTTGGGTCAAGACGCTTGGGCGCTTTGAATCCACGGCAGACAACGAAAATCTCGGCTGAAACGTTTCTAGAAGACGGGGGCTTTGTAGCCTCGACGGAGGTGAACAGCTGCTTGAAGACCCACAGAAGAGGATTGTAGTCTTTGGAGCGGAAGACTTTGGTCACAAATGTTCCTCCTTCTTTCAAGAATTCCGTGGCCAGTTTCATTGACTGCAACACCAGCTCGGCTTGGGAGAAAGCATCCTGAACCCATGCGGTACCCACGTTAGGAGCACCATCGTGCAAAACTGTGTCGGCTTTCAAATGTTTGATGTGAGTGCGGATAGTTGCGCGGCATTTATCGGTCGTGATATCACTTTGGAAGCTGATAACCCGCGGGATCGGTTTGATTGGGGCCAAGTCGACACCGATGATAAGACTTCCAGCAGGCATGCATTCTGCAGCGACTTGACACCATGACTATATACAGCCACTGTTAGCCATTTTTCCTGCCATTGAGGCAAAGATGGACGTACCCCGGGAGCTGCACACAGATCGATGACCACTTTGCTCTTCTCGAGAAAGCCGTATTTCTTGTTGAGCTGGATCAATTTGAAGGCAGCACGCGCGCGGTACCCTTTCTCTTTGGCGAGCTTGTACCACTTATCCAGACGGCCCTTGCCATGCTGCGGGCTTGTTAGCAAGCAATTGCGATATTCGCATTAAAGCATTGCGGTGGACGCGACAACGGACCTTTTTCTGAATTGCCATTGTTGCAGAGCAGCGCCGAGAGTGGCTGATGCAGCTGAGCACAATTCAAGGGAGCACTCGTGGCTAGTAATGGTGGTGGTGGTTGATAATAATAATAATTATCTCCTTGGAAAAAAAAAGTTGTTATCGGGCAGTCTCCACACCAGGTAGTTTTCAGGCTTGGCAGGGCTTGGCAGGCCCCCCCCAATCACGGGATCGCAGCAGCTGCGGCCTGAGGCAGCGAGGCTCCTTGCCCATCACGTCCGTTCACGTGGGGCGCATCAGTGACATCAACGCTGCCAGTCTGACTTGTCCACCAAGCCATCGCCTGAAAAGAGCATAGCGCACGCCCTGGAGGCAGACATCACCAGCCTGCGTGTACCTCCCACCTAATTATCCTCTGTCTAACTACTTCCACCTCCCGTTATCGCCTTGCCGATGCACTCTAGTTAGTGATGTTACTAGCACTCCCCCGATCGGCTTCATGGGATCTCGAAAGCAGCTGAAGTCCACCCGCTCGGCTGCAGACCCGCCAGCATCCAGCACCAGCTCGACCCCAGCTCACAACAACCATTCAGCACCTCAGAAACCTGCCAGCGGAGGGGTGAGTTTCTCCACTCTACGTCGCTCTTCTATCAAGACACTACTAACATAGCTGCTTCGTTCAGGGCTGGACGACCAGGACTTGGCCACGGGGTCAGAAAGCCGCCGCTGTAACCGAGGTTGCCCGAGAAAGCATTTCAGCAGCTGGCAACATTGCGTCAGAGCTGGTCGCATCAACGACTTCTTTGCCCGACTCGCCAAAGACCTTCAGAACAAATTCCATTCAATTAACTAGGAAAGCGGGCGTCTCAAGCCGATCTCTTCCGGCAAATGCTACGACAACTAGGATAAATATCGCTTCCAACGGTTCGTCTTCAGCTGTACCTGATATTGGACCCCTTGAAGATCCATCATCCATATCGAGCGGTCATGCGGTCAAGCCTGCAGAAAAAGACTCATTAGATGCTACTGCAAACGCAAAGGACACCGAGACATTAGATCAGCCAGACGCCGAAGCAACGCAGACAACACCGGGACTTCCTGTCCAGCAAAACAATACACAGTCATCCTGGTTCGGCTGGTTCAGTTGGGGTGCTGGCACAGCAGACAAGGCAAGCCCCAAGGAGCACGATATGGGGCCACCCGACGATGAACCGAAGCCAAAATCTGCGCCTGCAGAATGTCACGAAGCCTCTGACAGCACCAAGAACAATCATGACGCAGCAGAAGTGCCTGACGTTTCAGCTGCTACCCAGCAGGTGCTTACAGACACAACAGTACCCGAATCACAAACTTTGGGGAGAAGAAGTTGGTTGCAAATATGGGGTGGATCAAGTAACAATAAGACGAAAGAGCCCCCCCAGAAAGATATTCCAGGTGCCGAGTTTCATGTTGAACATGATCAGCCAGCCAGCCAGCCCATAACTGTCCCGAGCACGGCACAAACCCCCCAGATTGAGCAGCCCCAACAAAGCGAGTCTCACAAGCAGCGCTCAGACTCTAAACCATCTGGC